>VMDO01026077.1:0-27254 GCA_007922755.1 Pedetes capensis | reverse complement strand
GATTTCTTCAAATTTTTGACATGTGCTGGATAAACTTGTTTTTATAAATTAAGTGGTCATTTTCTATTTATTTTGCATATTGTCTATTTGTATTCTTTTGCCATGTTCTACTAGACAACTGTCAGTTTCTTACTGATTTCTGTGAGGTTTTTTATTTTATCTTATTTATTTTTTTAGTACTTGGGTTTAAACGCAGGACCTCACCCATGCTAGGCAAATATTTAACCACTAAGTTGCACCTCCAGCCCCATTTTTATTTTTTATCTTGAGGCAAAGGGTCACTAAGTTGTGCAGGACACCTCTGACCTCAAATTCATAATCCTCCTGCCTCTGCCTCCAAAGTTGCTGGGATTATAGATATGCACCACCACACCCTGCTTCTGTGATGTTTTTTAAAATATATATTTATTAGAGATATGGATGCTTTGTCTTCCTCACATTATTGCAATATTTTGCTATTTTATTGTTTTCCTTTTAGTTTTTGAGTTTGCTTTTGACATATAGAAGTTTTATGCTTTTATGTAGTAAAACGTTCCTTTTAGCTTCTTTCTTTGCAGTTATACTTAGAAAGATGGACTCATCTCTAGGTCAGATATACTTTCATTCCATTTTCTCTTAGGTCATTATGGCTACAATTTTACATTTAACTCTTAGGCTAGAATTTTAATCCTAGTTTATCCTATGAGGTAAATATCTAACATTTTTGTCAAATAATCAAACCAGTCATTCCAGCACTGTTGATTGACTAGTTCATATACACATTATTTTTAAATGGCACCTCTGTCATTTACTGTACTTACATACAAAGATACATATATGTGAGTGTGTAAGTTTCTGATCTTACTTTTTGGTTCTGTCAGTCACTATTTCTACTTTCGTAGTCGCACATTTTAAAAATTATCATAGTTTCAATCTCAGCAATAATTAAGAAAATGTAAGATAAAGCAACAGTGCAAACATAATTTGTTGCTCATTAATTTTACAAAAGCTGACATTGATAATATCTAGTGATGGTGAATATGTAGACATATAGACACTCCCAGTACTCCAGGTAGCAGTATAAATCAGTGGCAGATTGACATTGCCTATAAAAAAAATTGAATACACATACAATTAACCAACAACTCTTCTGGTAATCTGTCTCATATAGCATTCATACAAGTGCACAAGCATATATTTACAAGAATGTTCATTAGGCAAGCATAGCAGTTGTTGTTGTTGTTAGATGCTGTCGAATCGGGTCTGACTCATAGCAACCCTCATAGCGTTTTGAATGGCTAGTAGTACATACCTGTAATCCCAGAACTCTGGAGGCTGTGATGGGAAGATTGTGAGTTTGAGGCCAGCCTGGGCTGCACAGGAAGTTCAAGGCCAGCCTTTGCAACCTAGCTATACCCTCTCTCAAAATTTTAAAAAATTAAAAGAAAAGGACTAGAGGTATATTTCAGTAATAGAGCACTTGTCTGTGTTCAATCCCCAATACTGCAAAAAAATAATTAATTAATTTAAAAAGAGAAAAGAAAAGAATAATGTCCATTATGACACAATTTGTTTGGCAAGAAAACCAATTAGAAGCAACAAAATGTGTATGAACAAGTACGGGGAAATTATGAACCAGGAGTGGTGGAGCATGCCTATAATCCCAGCACTCAGGAGGCTGAGGCAGGAGGTTCATGAGTTTGAGGCCAGCCTTGGCTACATACTTATCCCCCCAAAAAGATAAAATTATGACTTGTTACACCATGGTTAAAAAGTAGACTTTAAAGACAGGCACCATGGCTCCCACCTGTAATCCCAGTGACTCAGGAGGCAGAAGCAGGAGGATCACAGGTTCAAAGATAGAGGCAGCCTGCATAACTTATACCCTGTCTCAAAATAAAAAGTATAAAAGGGGCTGGGGTGCAGCTCAGTGGTAGAGTACATGCAAAAAGTATATGTGAGGGCCTAGGAGCCCCTCAGTACCAAAAAATAAAGTAGATTCTCAGGTTCCAGCTATAATGAAATAGCTTGCATTGGACTAATTCTCATACTAACAACTACAGTGACTGGATTTATAAAAATAAAGATGAACAAAGACCTCAGAGAGTAAGGAAGGCAGTCAGGATTTGAGAAGCCAAAACCTTGGAGTGACGGGTACCTCCAAGAAGTAAGTTCACTATTCTCTGTGCATTTTCTCTTTGAGATATTTGCTGATTCTTAAGTTTTGCTGCATGGAGTGGGGGCCCAAGAAACTAAGCAGAAAGTTTCATTATGTGAGGGAGACAAAAATTGCATTTTAGGACCTTCCTATATGAAGGGACAGTGATAAATACCTTGAGCTTTCAGGTGAAAACCTTGGGGAATGGGCTATACCCTAGAAGTAAGGAAAAGCCACAAATAGACCAGTTCTTTGAAAGCTTCAAACACAGACTAAAACACAATCTTCTGAATCTCTGATTGGACTAAGGTGACCTGCTTGCAGTGTATGTGCCTGTCAAAATAAACTAAATCCTTTCTGGGGGAAAATAACACCATCCAGAGCCCCTATAATTTTTTTTTTGTTTTGTTTTTCTTTTCTTTTTCCTTTTTCTTTTCTTTTCATTTATTCATTTATTTATTTATTTATTTTTATTTTTATTTTTTGCAGTACTAGGGGACAAACCCAAGGCACTTCGCCACTTAACTATACCCCCAGCCCTCCCCCCCTTTTTTATTTTTTGAGACAGGGTCTCACTAAATTATGCATGCTGCCTCTGGCCTTGAACTCATAATTGTTCTGCCTCAGCCTCCCAAATCACTGGGATTATAAGCATGTGCCACAGTGCCTGGCTGCCTCTACAATTCTTCATATACTATGTTGAGTATTGAAAAAACATAACAAGACATGTTAGGAAACCAACTTAATAAAAGCCAAAAGAAAAAAGTACAATCAAAACAGACTCATAGACTTCTATTCAACGTCGTATTGGAAGTTCCAGCCAAAGCAATTATGCAAGAAAAAGAAATAGAAGACATCTAGATTGTTAAAGAATAATTAAAATAATGATTTCTATTCTTTATCTGTGCTTATTTGGGAAAAAACTCTAGAGAATTCACATATATTAAAAAACACTGTTAGAACTAATAAATTCAGCAAAGTTATAGAACACAAAGTCACATAAAAGTCAGCTTCCTTTCTATACATTAACAATAGAAATCCAAAATGGAAATCAAGAAAACATTTCCATTTACAACAGCATTAACAAGAATAAAATACTTAATAAACATAAACAAGGAGATACAGGACTTACAATGAAAATGACAATGTTGATGAAAGAAACTTAGAGTACAGAAATAAATGGAAAGACATCTCATGTTTATAGATTGGAAGATGTAATAGTAAGATGTTAATGCTACCCAAACCTATGAACAGAATCAATAAGCCCAATGGGGTTTTTTCAAAATCAGAAAAGTTCATTCTAAAATTCATGTGGAACTCAAGGAGCCTCCAAATGGCCAAGAAAATCTTGAAAGAGAAGAACAAAGTTGGAAGACTCACATTTTGTAACTTCAACACATACTAGAAGGTTATAGTAATCAAAACAGTATGGTACTGGCATAAAGGTATATACAGAACAAGGGAATAGAATGGAGAGCCCAGAAATAAACCCTTGCATATAAGGTTAAATGGTTTTCAACAAGAGAGCCATTCAAATGAGGAAAGAGCAGTCTTTTCAACAAATGGTGCTGGGAAAACTATATATCTACATGCAAATAAGCAAAGTTGGACCCTTGTCTAACACTATATACAATTAACCCAAAATGAATTAACAACCAAATGCAAGACCTGAAACTATACAGTTCTTAGAAGAAAACAAGGGAAATGCTATTTCATTGGATTTGGCAGTGATTTATTGGATGGATATGGTACCAAAATCACAGGCAACAAAAGAAAAAAGTAGGGAAACAGAGCTTCATCAAAATAAAACTTATGTGCCTCAAAGGAAACCATCAATTTAGTGAAAAGGCAACTCACAGAATAGGAGAAAATATTTATAAATCACATATAAGGGATTAATATCCAGAAAGTATAAAGGAAAACTACAATAGAACAACAAAAACACGACCAGATTCAAAAATGAGCAAACGACTTCAGTAAACATTTCTTCAAAGATATGCAAATGGCCAGTAAGGAGATGAAAAGATGCTCAACATTACTAATCATTGTTGTTGTTGTTAGGTGCTGTCGAGTCGTGTCCGATTCATAGCAACCCTCATAGGGTTTTCAATGGCAGATTGCTTTGGGATTGCCTTGGGAGTGGGTTGCCACATCCTCCTTCCATTTTTGCAGTGCTGGGAATCGAACTCGGGACCTCAGAGACTGCAGCACAGCACTCTACCAACTGACTCATAATGCCCCTCATAGGGTTTTCAATGGCTGATTATTTCGGGATTGCTTTGGGAGTGGATTGCCATGTCCTTCCATTTTTTGCAGTGCTGAGGATACAGCCTGGGTCCTCAGAGAGTGCAGAGCAGCCCTCTACCAGTTGTGCTAAACCCCAGGCTAATTATGAGGTCCCTAGATGTCAGGGTTCAGCTCAGGCCCAGCAGAGGTCAGAGCCTTGCCCTGACACTGAGTGAGTATCGGGGACCCACAGGGCCGGGTTGGTATGGTGGCTGGATATGCCAAAGAAGGACCTCGGGAGACCTTCTGCAGGAAACAGGAGACGGAAAGTTTATTGGCTTGCTCCCCAGTGCAACCAGCAAGGTGCAACCAGCAAGCAGCCCTGCCAAGTGCTCAAGTGCTAGCTCAAAGCCTGCAGCATAGAAGGATGCAGGCTCACTGATTGTACAGCTTAGCCTTAAAGGCACGGCTACAAGCAGTTGATTGATGTTCCTCTGGGCTGGAGGTCCGGTGGTCTTGACTCTCGAAGCTCTCCTTCTCTACGTCCCTCCTTCCCAAGGATGGGAGGAATCAGAAGGCTCTCCGTGAGTTGCTTGTAGCCTTCGGCGCTTCAGGGCCCCTGGTCTTGACTCGTTGGTTTGCTAGATGATCTTCCACAGGATTGGGGAATGCTGGGTCCAGGTGATGGGGTCTGGACAGCAGTTGAAGGACGGAGAAAGATGAAGGAAGTAAAGTGGGGTCCAGGAGCCTGCTTATATAGGCTCCTGGAAAGGGGTGTGTACTGGGGATAGCCAATCAGGAGACATTCCTGGCAGGTATGGCAGTTTATCTGTCATACCTACCAGGTGGGGGCAGTTATTTAAATGGGGTGATTTTGAGGTGCAATGGGGATTGGCAGGTAAGGTGGGTAAGGTCCAATCAGGTAGGGTACCTTAGGAGCCAATCAGGGGGATAGGGGTAGCCAATCAAAGTAGAGGTGGATGAGCCTGGGTCAGGCTTGTCAGGGGCCATCTTTGCTCACTCGGTGGGAGGGGTAGGAGTGAGTGAGTGGGATGTGGCCCTGGGGTCATCTAGAGGTCAGTCCCTCATGCCAGTGTGAGGGACCCTATTCATGGGGTGCATTTGAAAAATCCCCAACACCTAGAGTAGTTGAGTTAATAGAGACGCAAAGTGCAATAATGGTTTTCAGAGGCTGGGAGAAGGAGGGCATGGGAAGTTGCTTTTTAACGCATAAGAAGTTTCAGTTTTGGAAGATGAAAAAGTTCTGGAGATGGAGGATGGTGATGTTTACACAATGATGTGAATATATGTAAAGTCACTGAAATGCACACTTAAAATTATTATGACAACAGATTTTGTTATGCATATTTTATTAAAATAAAAAAGGAGCTAACAAAGAGGAAAGATCAGTGAATAAACGTGTGTTTTGATATCAGTCTCAAGAAAAATGTATGCTTTACTGAGTGGATGCTGGAGATGACCAAGGCATTGACAGTTCTCTGGTTCTGGTCCCCAAGAAGTTAAGCAACTCCAAAAATGTAACATATTTGATAAGGATAACACTTAGGGTAAAACAGGGGCAAAAATCAAATACTCAAAAAAAGTTCTAACAAAAAGAAAAGAAAAAGATAGAGGCTGGGGCTACAGCTCAGTGGTAAAGTGCCTGCCCAACATGTGTGAGGCTCTCAGTTCCATCCCTGCCACCACAAACATACAAATAAAAAGTAAGAAGAGATCTGTCAGTACTGACATGAAAGGATATTGAACATGTATTTTGAGGGGGAAGTTTCAGAACAATATTATTCTAATTATAAAGAAAGATATGTGTGAATAAATTATTTCCTTTTTGTAACAGGAATTGATTCAATAAAAGAAATTCAGCTACATTTAACATTTCAGAATGTCGTACTGTAAAAAGAAGACACCTTAAACTCAAGGAAATAAAGCGGATGTGTGGAAGTATCTCTACCTATATACATGCACTGTGTGTGTATCTATGTGTAAAAACTATTGCTTTGATTTGTGCAATAAAAATATCTTCACCTTTTCTCAATTATATGTCAGGATGCAACAATAGAATGAAACTCAGTGGGCGACCCTACAGATTCATGGGAGTGCTTGGAACTTCAAAACTGTATGACATTCGGAAAACTGTCTTTACTTTCACTCCACAGGTGGGTGAAATAAGTCAGAATGTGCATTGAGATGAATGGAAATAAGATAGAGAGATATTGCAAAAATAAAGTATTTACTGGAATTGGGAAAAGTGAAAGAGTTCCAGGGGCCTTGCACATATTAATTTGCTCAGTAAATATTTTTTGAGTTGAATTGAGTTGAATTTGCAACACAGAGTTATGGCAAGTGATTGTGATTACCAAGAATACTCGAGGTATTACAGAAACTATGACTAGGGATTTTACAAATAGAATACTTACAAAGTTCCCCTTCCTTTTAAATTTTAAACTAAGAGTATAATTGTCCTTTATAGGTAGAATATAATCTTTTTTATTTAGCTACCAAATTGTGTATTTTTTTTGGATGAATGACTTTTTCTTGTGCATGGAAATCTTCAATATCTTCTTCTGCACAAAAATGTTGGGACTGTTAAACTGTGCTTATATATATTGTTAGCCCAACATTTATTAACTGCACAATAGGAAGCAGGTCTGATTATATGTGTGTATGGGGAGAAGGAATTATTTTCTGGAAAAGGAACTGGGTGTGGTGCCACACTCCTGTAATCCTAGGACTTGAGAGGAGGGAGGCTGAGGCAGAAGGATTGTGAGTTTGAAGCCATCCTGGGCTACATAGCAAGTTCAAGGCCAGCTACATAGTGAGACTGTGTCTCAAAAAAAACAAGGGCTAGGGATGTAACTCAGTGGTAGAATGCTTGCCTATACATCCAAGGCCCTGGGTTGATCCCCAACACCACCAAAAAAAAAAAATTCTGGAAAGAAAATTTAAATTCCCATTTGTTGTCTTACATCTGAAGTAGTGTGGCTGACAGTAGGTACAGATAAAAGAATAATGGGTCTTAGACTCTACTTCTGACTTGCCATTTGTTAGTCATGTGCTTTTGCTATTCTACATATTGTCTCTGAGCCTTAATTTCCATCTATTAAAAAAAGGAAAGTGCCAGGCTCATTGGTTCACACTTGTAATCCTAACAACTCCGGAGGCAGAAGCAGGAGGATTGCTGTTTCAAGGCAGAAGGCAGCCTGCATAATTTAGCGAGACCCTGTCTCAAAATAAAAAATAAAAAATGGGCTTGGGGTGCAGCCCAGTGGTAGAGCACTTGCAAAGGATGTACGAGGCCCTAGGTTCAACCTCCAAGTACTACAAGAAGAAGAAGAAGAAGGCGAAGGAGAAGGAGAGGAAGAGGGAGAGGGAGAAGAAGGAGAAGAAGGAGGAGGAGGAGAGGAGGAGGAGGAAGAGGAAGAAGGAGAAGGAGGAAGAAGAAGAGGAAGAGGAGGAGGAGGAGGAGGGGGAGGAGGAGGAAGAGGAGGAGGAGGAGGAGGAAGAAAAGCAAGCTGGGAGTAGGGGCACCTGTAATCCCAGCACTTGGGAGATACAGTCAGGAGGATCAAGAGTTCAAGGCAAGGCTGGGTACACAGTGAGACCTTGTCTCAAAACAAACAAACATGAATTAAAAAAAAAAGAAAGAGAAAAAGAAGAAAAGCCTACACTGGGTGATTACAAAATTAAATAAAATTATATACTTGAAAAGATTTGTAAACTATGGCATACTTTAAAGATGTCAGGAGCTATTCTTTGTTTTGTTTCTTTTTGTTTCTTTTTGAGACAGTCTCACTATGTAGCCCAGGCTAGCCTGGAACTCACCATCTTCCTACCTCCACTTCTCACGTGCTGGGATTATAGGCGTGCGCCACCATGCCTGGTTTAGGAATTATTGTTATATGTACCATTTGACCACAACATATTTTGGGAAGTACTAGACATTAAATTTGGGAGTATTGTTGCCCTTGATATATCTTACCCTTGTGAATATGTGAACACTTAAAAAATATTATCTGATGGTTGTGAGAGCAAATTGTTCTGAATGATTGCTTTTCTTTTTCTCAGTTTATAGACCAGCAACAGTTTTACCTGGCCCTGGACAACAAGATGATAGTGGAAATGCTCAGAACAGACCTCTCATACCTCTGTAGCCGCTGGAGGATGACAGGCCAGCCCACCATCACCTTCCCTATCTCACACACGATGCTTGGTAAGGGCTATATGAGACAAGGAATGAGTGTATTTTTTAAATAAGTTTTACACTTAGTCCTTCAACATCCTAGAGTGAACAGCTACATAGGATTTATTCTTTCAGTGGTACTTACTATCTACTCTCTTGTGCTAGGCAGTTTTCTAAGCACTGGGGACATGTAGGGTGAATAAGGTACAGGAAGTTTCTGTTCTCATGAAGCTTATGTTTTAGAAGACCAAGAGAGGCAGTAAATATGAAACAAATACACAAAAATATTTCAAATAGTTTGACAGCCATAATTTTTTAAATGTAGCAGAATATAACTTGGTTGGAAGTTACTTCAAAACACAGTAATGATACATTCTTCATCTACAGGAGAGCATCAAGATTTTTAAGTTCCAGGACTTCTATTTCCAAAGCCTAACTATAGCAGTAAAAAGCAGGGAAAAAGTGAGCAGGCTGTTGGCTGGGCTTCCTGACATTGCTTACTTGAAGCTGGGTGAAAGACTTTATTGTTCTCTCAATTCTTGTAGGATTAAAGCCAATACTGAAGCCACTACTTTCTTTCAACAACTCAGCTATTGCTTCCAAACGTCTGTTTGTGCTGCCAAAGTACATAGAATTCCATTTTTATTAAAGAGGAATCCCTTATTGTAAGTCATTCAAAATCCAGACAGATTGTTAGGAATTTTGGTCACATATCAAAAGCGCTTCAGAATAACAGTTGTGGAAGTAGGGTAGTTTTTCTTCTTTTTGTCTTTCTTCTTAAGGCAATTAACAAGTACATATTTAATAATTGCTATGTTCCCACATTTGTCTTCAGGCAGTGTAAAGTCTAGTTGGAGAGTCAAAGTTAAAACATAAGAATAATAGAAAACAATTCACGGCAGTATATTAAGAAATGCTAAACTATTAGATTTCACAGTGAAGGTTATCAGATTGTCAAAGAAAACTTCTCAACTGAGGTGGGACTAATGCAGGCTATTTAGAATTGTTAATATTCAGATGGGAGGAGGGAAGAAGAACAGGTACTTTAAGTGAGGGAGGAAATACCATAAGTGAGACCTGGGGGTGCAGGAATGAACTTGGATGTGAGGCTGGTGAAGAAACCAACCTGAACAGAGTGGGATTTGCATATTAAGAGTTTTATTATAAATAAAACTGGAGAAATAAGGTAGGATCAGATTATGAAGACCTTGGAAATAAGCAAAGATATTTTTTAAAATTTTATCAGAAATCTGAAACTATCAAAAGTTTTAGAGTAAGGAATGACATGATGAGCACGATGTTTAGGGAATATTGGTTGATGACAGTGCACATTTTAGTGAGAAGAGATAGTGTCAAGGAAACGGATCAACATATTGAGTAGGGCGAAGATACACTAGATTGGTGGAAATAGAGTGGAATACAGAGGAAAGAAGAATACAAAAGTCATTTTAAATGACACTTACAAGTTAGTTATTGGCTATCTTGATATCAGAGGTGAATCAAGATGACACCAAAGTTTAGAGATGAGGAATCTTCGCCCATTTGTGTTGCTCTAACAAAATACCACAGACTGGGTAATTTTTAAACCGTAGATATTTATCACAATTCTGGAGGCAAGGTTCTGGAAGATGTGATGTCCAAGGAGGGCACAGTTTCATTGCTTCCAAGATGACACTTTGTCACACCATCCTCTAGAGAGAACAAATGTGTGTTTTCACATGGTTGGAAGGGACAGAAAAGGGGCCAACCCATTTCCTCTAGCCTTTTATGAGGGTTCTAATCCCATCTGTGCTCTCCTGACTTAGTCACTTCCTAAAAGCATCACCTCTTAATACTATGACATTGACAATTAAGTTTCAGAGTATGCATTTTGAGGGATATTTATACCATAGCAACAGGCATTGATAGAAGCAGAGACAGTTTATAGGAAGATGCTCATTGTTAAGGGCCATATTGAGTTTATGGTGACAAAGAGATTTCAAAATTGAAATACCCAGCAGTTGGGATGAGATACATAGCCATAGTTTAGGACACAGAACAAAGCTATAGATCTAGTTTAATAACTGAAATGAAACAAACTCACTAGATAGGCTCAGTAGCAGAGTGGAGACAGCAAAGTGAACTTGATAATAGAATTCTTGAAATACTGGAAACCTATTCATATATGTTTCGTGTATAATGTAATATTTAGAGTAACACCTAAGAAATCTATAGAAGGTGGGAAAAGGATATACCATGTATGCATCAATTTTTAAAAAACAAAAGTGGGGACATTGATATCTGATAAAGTAGACTTTAGAGTAAAGGAAAAATTATAGATAAAACCATTGTTGTTGTTGTTGTTAGGTGCCGTCGAGTCAGTATCCAACTCATAGCGACCCTCATAGGGTTTTTAATGGCTGACTGTTTCGGGATTGCCTTGGGAGTGGATTGCCAGGTCCTTCTCCCATCTTTGCAGTGCTGGGAATTGAACTTGGGACCTCAGAGACTACAGCGCAGCGCTCTACCAACTGAGCTAAATTCCAGCCCCAGATAAAACCATTAGGAATGAGAAAAGAGCAACAGAAATGGAGGACACTTTAAAATCATAAAATAATACCAAGTGCAATTTTATAAATCCAGATAAAATTGACAAAGTTTCTAGAAGATTAAATAATATAAACTTAATAAGACATATTTATAAAGCTATGAGAAAAATTATAAAACTTCTGAAGCATTATAAAAGAACAGTTTAGTTACTGGAGAGACACGTCATGCTTCTAGATGGAGATACTTAATAGAATATTCATTCTCATTAAGTGGACCTACCAATCAATGCAATTACAAATAAAAATAAAAACACAAATTTTTAGGAATAAGCTGAACCTAGGTATCATGTGGAAAAGAAAATATACAAAATTAACCAAAAATTTTAAAAGAGAAAATATGAAAACTAGTCACAATTAAAATGATAAAGGTAGCATTCCACATAGAGGCAAAAGAGCATAAATAAATACATTTTGGAAAATAATTCACTTAAGATTGCTACTTTACTTTATGTTCAACAACAAATTCTAAAGTGATTAAAGAAATAAACGTAAAAAAACTATGAATGTATTTGAAGGAAATAATGGTAGAATTTTTTTTCAGTCTTAAGTTGAAGAAATCTGTCCTTTGGAAGACACAAAAAGAAAAAATTGCCAGGCACTGCAGTGCATGCCTGTAATCCTAGTATTTTGGGAGGCTGAGGCAGGAGGATCATGAGTTTAAGTTCAGAGACAAGCTGTGCAACTTAGTCTCTGTCTCAAAATTAAAAATAAAAATAAAATGTCTGCTACAGCTCAGTGGTAAAGCACTTGCCTTGCATGCGCAAGGTCTGGGTTCAACCCCAGTACTGCAAAGATAGAGAAGAAAAAAGAAAGAAAAACTTTTTGCAGTACTCAGTGATTGAACTCAGGCCCTCACACAACTTTGCAAGTGCTCTGCCACTGAGCTACATCCCCAGCCCCTTTTTTATTTTTTAAATTGAGACAGAGTCTCTCTAAATTAAACAGGCTGCCTCAGTCCTCGAACCTGCAATCCTTCTGCTTCTGCCTCCTGAGTTGCTGGGATTATAGGTGTGTGCCGCCACACCCAGCTCAAGAAAAGAAATTTAAGGACATGAAATTTATTTTTTCTATTTTTAAATGTTTAAATTTTTGCAGTATGGAGAGGTTGAACCCAGGACTTCACACTTGCTTTGCAAGTACTCTATCACTGAAATGCACTCCCAGCCATTTTTTACTTTTTATTGTGAGACTGGGTCTTGCTAAGTTATGCAGGTTGTCTCTGTCCTTGAACTTGGGATCTTCTGCCTCCATCTCTAGAGTCTCTGGGATTAGAAGTGCCACCGTACCTGGCAAAAACATGAAATTTAAACTAAAACTTGTATTAAAAGCACCAAGGATGAAATTGACAGATAAACAATGAACTAGACAAAGTGCTCACCATACATATAATAGAGAAAATAGTAATAATCACAAAACATAGAAAACTCTTAAAAGTCAGTTGAAAAAATAAGATAAACTACTTAAAAGGAAAAATGGGGAAGGTCATGAACAGACAATTCATAAAAGAAATACAAATGGGCAGTTAAAACATGAAAACATGCTTAACCTTAGTTGCAATAAAATTAAAGCAATGTCTTATTTTACCTATCAGATAAACATAGATTAAAAAGACTGTTAATGTCCATTGTTGCTAAAAGTATGGGAAAACAGTTTACTTTCTGTACTTTTGGCTAAAGTATAATTGGCACAACTTTTTAGTTGTAATTTGACAGTCTCTATAAATTTTTTAGTATGTGTTCCTTTTGTCTAAATAGCTCTACTTGTAAAAAAAATTATCCTAAGGAAATAATAGAGTATATGCGTAAAGAGTTAGTTACATTGATCTTCAACATGGTGGTGATTATAATGTAAAAACTGTCTAAATGTCTTCTGTGGAATCATTTTTAGCTGTTACAAAGGACAAATTGGAAAAGGTAGATCATGAAAGAGTACGTACAATAGGATATCTTTCACATAAATACAGATAATTATTAGCTTTCTATAAATTTTTATGCTTATTACATACATGTATAAGCCAAAATTCATTATGAGAGAAAATATATATAAAACATTTATCACAGCACTTGGGACATTGTTGTTGTTAGGTGCCGTCAAGTTGGGTCTGACTCATAGTAACCCTATGTACAAAAGAGCTAAACACTCCCTGACACTGTGCCATGCCCAGCACTATGTCATTCCTTCTCTGCTATTCATAGGATTATCAATGGCTCATTGTTTCAAGGTTGCTTCAGGTGTGGATTGCCACGTACTTATCTCGTTTTTTGTGGTATTGGGGATCAAACCCAGGGCCTCAGCGCAGAGCAGTGCTCTACCAACTGAGCTAAGCCCCAGTCCCACTTGGCACATAGCATTCATTCAACAAGTAGTTGCTGTTTTTATTATTGTCAGCATGTAGTGGTCATTAAGCACTCTGCCATCTGGGGATGTAGCTCAGTGGTAAAGCGCCTGCCTAACATGTGCAAGGCCCTGGGTTCAATCCCCAGCACTGCAAAAAACAAAAACAAACAAACAAACAAAAATAAACACTCTGACATCAGGGACTACAGTAAGTACTTATGGTAAATAAGATAATCCCTTTGAAGAATTCTGTCTGTCTTTGTATTACTTTGGCATAGCTGTGACCAAAATGCTGGAGAGAACAACTTAAAGGAGGAAAGACTTAGTTTGTCTCATGGTTTCAGAGAACTCAGTCCATGGTCGCTTGGTTCCGTGTTTCTGGGCCCACTGTGAGGCAGAATATCATGGCAGTGGGAATGTACAGAGGAGGAGGCTATTCCCCTCATGACAGACAGGAAGCAGAAAAAGGGAGTACAGGAAGGGGCCAGGGCAAGATGGAGGCCCCAAGGAACTTGCCCTCAATGACCTACTTCCTCCAGCTAGGCCCCACCTCCTAAAGTTTCCACAACCTCCCAAAATAGCACTACCAGCTAGAGACCAAGCATTTAACATATGAGCCTGTGAGGACATTTAATGTTCAAGCCACAGCAGTCATAATCCCTTACCATTCACCCACTCTATAGTGTTGTTACTTCTCAAATTAACTGTTGAAATATAGGGTGGTTAATGAGGAGTGACTTGTTTGTACCATCACCACCAGAATGTTGGTGTGAATAATTGGAATATTTCTCCCTACTGTAAACCTGAAATCACAAATACTGTTTTTAAATTCTCTCCATTTCAAGATAAAGATGGAACCAGCTTGAATTCAAGTATCCTGGCAGCACTCCGAAAAATGCAGGATGGCTATTTTGGTGGGGCAAGGTAAGTGGCCTATACATTCTCTTTAGTGAAAATAAATGAAATTTGCAAGCTGAGGATAGTAATACCAGACTTCTGATGCCTTTCTGGGTATCCTCAACAACATAATAGCATCTTCCTCCAAGAAGCTAGTATTTGATAGATTGAGTCAAGGAATTTGATGTTATGAAGATTGGAAGTTTTTCACACCCTGTTCTTTTCCTAGGCCTCAGAGGACCAGAAAACTTAGTCCGCAAAACAAAGAAGTTACTGAATTTTACACAATGTTGGCTACTTTTTTTTTCTCTCCGAAGTTTTTATTTTGAAAATTTTCAAGCTTACAGGAATTTACAAGAAAAATACTGAACACCCACATAGCCTTTCTCAGGATTCACTTATTATCCCACTGCGTGCATTGTCCCTGTCCTCTTCTCTCCTTTGCTCTCTTCCCCATACTCCCCTCCCTCACATATACATATGCACACATACACACCCACTCATACACACTATATATGTATACATACACACACTTTTTTGCTAAGAAGGTTAGTTATAGACATGACTCTTCAGCCTTAAAGACCTCAGTTTCCATTATGTAAGAACAAGGACATCACATATAACCATCACATTAGGAACTTTTATACTGATACATACAATAGTTCCCCTTATCCACAGGGATACTTCCAACATAAATCTAGTAATGTCTGAAACCATAGATAGCACCTATAAATTAGGCATACTAAGAGGTTAATAACAACAACTAAAAATAAAATGCCTGCAGCCATATCACTGTGGCATCCGATCCCATCAGATCTCAGAAGATAAGCAGGGTCGGGCCTGGTTAGTACTTGAATGGGAGACCGCCTGGGAACACCAGGTGGTGTAGGCTTGGGAGAAGGACCTGGCATCCCACTCCCAAAAAGATAATCAGCCATTGAAAACCCTATGGATAGCAAAGAAACACTAGCAATAGTGTTTCGCCTGTTGTATGTAGGGTTGCTATGAGTCAGACCCCAACTCAGTGGCACCTAACAACAACAAAAAATAAAATAAAATAGAGCAATTATAACAAGATACTGTAATAAGTTTTTAAAATTTATGAGTTGGTCAGGTGTAGTGGTGTATACCTATAATCTCAATGACTTGGGAGGCAGAGCCAGAAGGATCATGAGTTTAAGGCCAGAGGCAATCTGTTAATTTAGCGAGAACCTGACTCAACATAAAAAATAAAAAATGAGCTGAGAGTACATCTCAGTGGCAGAGTACTTGTAAAGTGTGTGCAATGCCCTGGATTTAACCCTCAATTACCACACACTCACACACACACACACACACACACACGTGCACAAAGTGGACTGGGGGTGCAGCCCAGTGGTAGAGCACTTGCAAGGTATGTGTGAGATCACGAGTTCAACCCCCAAAGGACCACAAAAAATTTATGAACTATTTATTTCTATAACCTTATATTTAATATTTTTGGACAACCATTGACTCATGAGAAAGCAATCCCACAGATACGGAGGGAATAGTGAATATAATATCTGATATGTAGCTGGGATTTAGCTCAGTGGGTAGAGCGATGCACTGCAGTCTCTGAGGCCCCGAGTTCAATTCCCAGCACCGCAAAAATGGGAGAAGGGTCTGGCAATCCACTCCCAAGGCAATCCCAAAGCACTCAGCCATTGAAAACCCTATGAGGGTCGCTATGAGTCAGATACTGACTTGACGGCACCTAACAACAACAATGTAGCCCACATTCAAAATTACCTAATTGTCATAATAATGTTTTTCCATAGCTTTTTTTCACTATCCAGGATCCAATCAAAGTTCACATATTAGCATTTACTTGTTATATCTCGGTGGTGCCTTTTAATCTAAAGTAATTATTAGCATTTTATTATTATTTTATGACAATTTCAATAGAATTTGAAGAATACAGGTCTTATTTTGCAGGGTGTCTCTCAATTTCAACTTGGTTGATTCCTCATAAGATTCAGGTTATATGTTTTTGGCAGGAATACCACCTATGTGATGTTGAGTCCTTATTTCAATTTAGGATCTTTAAGATAGAGAGTACCCCTTCAGTGATTAGGAGAGACACAAGATAGAAACAAAGATTTTATTACTTACTGGTCCTGGAGGGTGTGGTAAATGAGAGAGAGAGACAGACAGACAGACAGACAGACAGACAGACAGACAGACAGACACACACACACACACACACACACACACACACACACACTCTCCAACCAATGGGCCAACACCTTTTTTTGTCCATTATCCAAACAGTTTTCCCATGGGGAATTTTAATGGGGTAAATTTAAAGCAAGGAGGCACTATAACTCAGAAGTGGTCACTGTACAGATATTTCTGTACAGTCTGTGTAATGTATGGGACCAATAGGATCAGTCAAATAGATTGTTTCTAGCTGTCCCATAGGGAGGTGGTCACCAGAAGAAAGTTATATAAGGCAGATATCTAGTCCACCACACTGAAGAACCAGGGTAGATATAGAACTAGTAACTGTCAGAGATGACTAAGCCCTGCCTCTAGTATGAGAAAGTTAAGCTTATATTCAAAATAGATGCTGAAGTAACATAAGATTATAAAAATTCACTACAGTCCTTCTAAGGGCATCATATCAGGAGAAATGTCAGAATGATTTGTCACATTATTAGCGGTATTAACCTTGATCATTTGGTTAAACTGGTGCCTTCCAAGTTTCTCCATATCCTTTCCTGAATACTCTGTGACCAGATGGTGTTAGTTTCCATTGATTCTTGCATGGATGAATTATTACAATTGTAATTATAAAATGTTGTGTCTGTGTTTCTTTGACTCTGTGTACATTCATTAGTTGGAATTCTTATGTATAAAAAAAGCTTACCCTTCTCTTTTATTTTGTAGTTTGGTACCAGCATATATTTGTGGATTCTTATTTTGTTCAATATGTCATGACCCATTCCTGTCATTATTTATTTCACTGTTCAAATTATCCAAGGTCTGGCCTTTGGTAGCCCCTTCAAGCTGGGTTCTTTAGAAAATTAGTACTATTGGCTCCCTTGTGAGTTTTGTTTGGGGCTTTATAAGTTGGAAGGATATAGCTTACAATCTATAATGTATAAAATTTTCAAGTACCATGTCTTATGTTCAAAGTGGTCTTTCAAGAAATATTTTTGAAATGATGTGATGTGTTATCTTCATTCTCTCCTGGCTTCTCTAGTAGCCAATGCAAAATTTTACCAGATATTTGACATAGTTAGCAACATAGTATATGGCAATGGAAGAGAACAAAACTACTCTGTTGAAGGACTGTGAACCCGTAATTGTAGACTTTCTTAAAAGAGTCCTCTACCCATTGAAACTGAAAACTATCCCCAGGAATGCTTGAAATTTTATTTCTACAAAATTTATACTAATATGAACATTAGCAATTCCCCAACAAAACATGCGAGATATCCTTTTATCACTAAGATTTGTCATTTTCTATCTACTCTCTAATTGTCAGGATTCAAACAGGTAAATTGTCAGAGTTTTTGACAACATCTTGCTGTACACACTTGAGCTTCATGGATCTTGGACATGAGGGTAAGCTGTACAGTGAAGATTATGATGAGGACTATGATGAACTGGAATCTGGCAACTGGATAAATGGCTATGATTCAACCAGTAATGGTAAGGAGGCTTCATAAAGCACTGGCTGGCTGGACAGGAATACAAAATGTTATTTAGCATCATCCTTAATAATTAATGCTGCCATCAGTCTCACAGTGTATCATCTGACTCCTCTTTAATACACCTAGATTTCCACTTTTGTTTGGCTTCACTTTTCATCCCTCTACTTACCTTCAGTTTCTGGTCTAATGTCCTATTTACTATGGAGTTGGACTGTTCCTTACTAAGGTTAGGGAGTTTTCTCTCCTGGAGATTTGAAATGGCTGGTGATTTGAAATGGGAAAAAGCAGTGGTAAGAGATATTTAACCAGTAATGTAGAAAAAACAATTATATATACAGTATTCCTTTTTGACATTAAAAATCATAAAATCATAAAGTATGAAATATTTAGTTATTATATTTTATATAATATTAAAGAGACATGTCAGAATCTCTAGGGAAGTGTGTAGTTTGAAAAAATCATTCAGAGCCGGGCGCAGTGGTGCACGCCTGTAATCCCAGCGGCTTGGGAGGCAGAGACAGGAGGATCGCAAGTTTGAGACCAGAGGCAGTCTGTGTAATTTAGTAAGACCCTGTCTCAAAAACAAAAGTAAAAAAATGGGCTGAGGGTGCAACTCAGCGCTACAGCACTTGCAAAGTATGCAAACGTGAAGCCCTGGGTTCAGCCCTCAGTACCGCAAAAAAAAAAAAAAAAAAAAAAAAAAAAAAAAAAAAAGAAAGAAAGAAAGAAAGAAAGACAGACTCTACTCAGAAGGCCTATTGCTTTCATATTGCAAACTGGACAAATAATGCATAACAAAATCAGAACCCATTTGGCTGCTAGGAATACAAAGATCATATGGTAAGAAAGCATTGCAAGAGCATGGATTAAAAATAGTTAAGAAACACTGCCCTGCAGTCCTAAAATACTGACCTATGCAGGACAAGCATTGCATTATTTGAATCCCAAAGAGAGAATGGCCAATATGAGAGAATTACTCTTCTGGCTACCTAAAACTTGGTTTGCATACTCTCCTTGTCTGGGTATTTGATTGTTCATAAAGTAGCCAATTTCTTTAACTTAAAAGTGATGTGATGGAGAAAAGAAAACACTAATTTACTTTCCTCAATGAAGTTGCAAGCATAATCTCATATACAAATAAACATTAGGAGTCAGAAATGAAATTTTCTTGTTTAGGCTCAACATTTGCTAAGTATCTCTTCATTCACTCTGTTTTGATAAGATATAAAATGATTTGAGTTTCTTTGTTGAAAAAGTACATTAAATACAAGGCTATTTACCATTATGGGTAATAATTGAGGTCATTATGTCTATCTTGGCATAAAATACTTTGAAAATTAAACAGGAATCTTATAGCGAGATTGTTTGCTATTCTATGAGTAGTTGTGTTTTCCACCTATAGTACTCATTCTCTTGAATTACTTTCTAAAATATATGTTTTTAACAATATTATTACTATATTTGATCCTAGGACATTCTGAGTCACTTTCTCACCTCTGGATTTACTAATCAGTGTCACAATAGACACATTGATTCCTTGACAACCTTTCTATGGGTAGAGAGCTTCTATATTCTTCATAATCCTCTATATTCTTCATAATCCTCCACTCAAGTATCTAAATTGTATTCAAGGTTAAAATCTTTTTCATTACGATGTCATTGAATAGGAGTTCCATTTCTTAGAGCTCTGCTAGTTCCCATTGGTCATGTTAGAGCACAGAAAAACATCTGGAGAGATCACTAAAGATTGTTCAAAACCACATGATGCATGACTGACTTAGCTGACTTCAATACTGATTTGGGCATTATGCTTTTCTAACTATAAACATTGGGAATATTCATATAAAGTCTGAAATATTAAGCAAACCTCACCAAACCTCAGCACCTGGTACACTGCTTGGTACATGATAACCAGTAAATATTTGGTTAATAAATAAATGAGATGACTAAAAAACCAGCGTGTGGCCAATAGTCCTTTCTTCACCAATGGCACATGAAGATAGTTTTTTTCATTAGTAGTTGTTGTAGAATATGTTTACAACCAACTCAATGTTTGGTGGAAGATTTTTGCCCTTATCTGACTCTTCCTCACAAAAGTTTCTTCCTACTAGTTAACCCAAAGGGGCCTGTTCTGCTCCTTTACCACTGTCCCACTCCTGCCACCACTATCAGAGGTGCACACATATACATTCACAGATTATGAAATACTTGCTCCACCTTTTCTAGAATAAGCTCATACTGCTTTCAGTAACTTAACATTGTCTCAGCAGAGTTGAAGAACAGGTGGGTCCTGATAAATGGCCATAGTGTCTAAATTTTAAATTTATGCAGTTATATGATGATGATAAGCTTTTTTCCCCATGAGCTGAAAACAACTTATGTCTGGTGCTGTGTTATGGGTACAGGAGCCAGTCATTCTGATTGCTAGGGGAGATTTTGAAGTAACTAAAATGTTCATTTTTTTCTCTTCCTCCCCTCCACTAACCCTGCAGCTCGCTGTGGTGATGAAGTTGCTCGTTATTTAGATCACCTTTTGGCGCACACTGCTCCCCAGCCTAAGCTAGCTCCTACCTCTCGGAAGGGAGGGCTAGATCGGTTCCGAGCTGCTGTGCAAACAACCTGCGACTTTATGTCCTTGGTGACCAAGGCCAAGGAACTGCATGTACAGAGTGAGTAATGCCATGACTCCCTAGAGTCAGGCACAGGATGACATGAAGCCCAGGATGGGGGCGGGACATTGATTGCACCATAAGCAGGAACTGTTTTATTCTCAGCATTTTGGACAGCACCTAGTACATATTAGATACTCGAATATTTGTAAAATCAATGAATTAGATACAGTCTTTGTTTTTCAGTACTAGAGGTTGAATCCAGGGCCTTGCCCGTGCTAGCCAAGTGCTCTACCAGTGAGCTGCAACCCAAGCCCCCTTTTTATTTTTATTTTTAAAAATCTGAGTCAGGGTCTTGCTAAGTTGCACAGCCTTCCTCTGGCCTCGAACTCACAATCCTCTGGCCTCAGCCTCCCAAGTCACTGGGACTATAGGCATGTACCATGGCTCCCAGGTAGATACCATCTTGCTATGGATAGTGCTATGTAGCCTGGTTTAACCAGAAACACAGTAAGGAAAGACAGGAAGAGAGACATGGCATGTACTCAGTTTTAACAGCCAAAGTAATAAAATGGTAAGCAAAGCTTTTTCCTTTAGAAAAAAATACTCCTTTGGAAATAATTTTGTTTAAAGAGAGAGCATTGAAAGACTATTACTGGATAGCCTTGCAATGGAGGAAGGGACCATGGACTCCCTTAAGTAAGCTACAACTGATTTCCTTAGGCCAGCCGTAACTTTTACAGTCAGTTGTTCTAGACATGTAGATCTTCACAACTTTGCCATACTCCACTATATTCCTTTAGTAATGTTTGCAGTGAAGGATATTTTCTGCTGTACATTGCAGGAGTAGTCATAGTTCCTAAGACCATTCAATGCCTGTATTGTAGCTGCGTATGAAGGGAGAGAAAGGCTCCTTGGCCACACCTAGACAACCTGAGTGTTAACAATATACAGATGAATGGAATGATTAAGATGCATGTTCTTGCTGCCTAAACTTTATTGACCATTACTAACTGAAGATATTAAATATGAGCACTATGGAATCATTTAACATTTATAATAGGGAAAAGCTTAGCATACCCTTTGGGCATGCTCCTTGGAGAAAGGGCTTATGCAAAGAGATTAACTTTATTAAGTAATATTCTCAATGTGAATCAGGAAATTTGAGCTTAATTTTCAGCTCTGCTATTTAACTTGCCTGAACAATTATTTTAGCTCTGTATCTCTTTGTATCTGTAAAATAATAAAAATGACAAGAGAATCTTTCCTTAGAGGTTATGGTAAGTATTTCAGCAATGGACTGTAAGTAAAAAAAATCTTGGTAATATCTCAAAGTTGGTTACCTACTACATTGTTCTGATTCCCTAGATAGAATCATCCAGTCACCTATTCTCAGGAAAATCCAATCACTAGAAATCAAATATTCTAGGAAAGTCCAGAAAATATAGACTGTAACTGGGTTTGTTCAGTTGTATGTAGTATTCTATCAAAGTATTAGTGATAGCACCACTGTGGTATTGATCATATTAGTAAATTTAATATCATATGCCTAGTTTATGGTACAATTCAAAATGTATTTATTAATTGGATATTCTTTAAATTATCTAATATCTACATTTATTTTCTTTGATATCATCAAGAAAGGAAAAATTTGTCATTCTTATTCTATAGAGAACTAACTCAGCCATGCATTTTTATCAGTCTCCTGATTATCTAACTTTTCCCATAAATGTTGACCTCTTGCAGATGTTCACATGTATCTTCCTACAAAGTTATTTCAGCCTTCCCGGCCTTCATTCAATTTACTTGACTCATCTCAGTCCCCACAAGATGACCAGGTAAACTTGCACATATGGTATTTCTGTTAGCTTTTTGCAAACCTGCCATCTTTATGGAAAGTAATAGAACTAACCATCATAGTTCCACTTGGTAACTGGTGATAGGCAAAATGTTGCTCTTGTGAAGATACATGTCCTTTTTAGTTCACTCTTAAAGTGGGCAAATTTTTCTAATTAGGCTTTAAGAAAATTACTTTGTTCTATCATATGTCTTGACAGTTTTAGTATTTTTGCTCTGCTTTTTATCAGCGTTCAGAAAATTCTTATGGCAAGGGGCTAGTGGTAGACAGATGATTCATTCTAGGGCATCATTTAGTTGAGAACTGTGGACTTGATTTCTTTTCATCATTTCTCAAACTAAAGGTACCATCTGTTCGTGTAGAAGTACATCTTCCTAGAGACCAGTCTGGGGAAGTGGACTTTCAAGCACTGGTTTCACAGTTAAAGGAGACCTCAAGCTTACAGGAGCAAGCTGATATTCTCTACATGCTGTACACTATGAAGTAAGTGGTGAATATTATCAGTCTACTCTAATGTTCACATACAGAGCAAATATAGCATAATATGTTAGCATTCCATGACTGTAACAAGTACTTGAGACAATTAGCTTATTAAAAGAAAAGATTTATTTTGGCTCACAGTTTTGGAGATTTCAGTCCATGTTTGGTTGGCCTTATTGCTTTTAGGCCTGTAATGAGGCAACACATCATGGCAGCGGCACATGTAAAGCCATTCACTCATGACCAGGAGGTAAGAGAGAGCTGGGGAAGAGGGGAGAGAGAAAAAAACCAGGGTCTCACAATCCCCTTCAAGGACACATCCCAGTGACCTAATTTTCTCCACCTCTTAAATGTTTCTATCACCTCCCAATAGTGCCGTGGACTTGGGAACAAATCTTTGTCACCTGGGCCTTTGGGGGACATTCCACATCCAAACTATAGCATATAATACATAGAGTAAAGCTTTGGAGTTTCACTGATCTGGATTTGAATACAGTTTAGCAGCATACTCATTGTCTGACTTCAAAGCCTCAAATTTGAATTATACCTACTTCATAGAATTATTCTAAATATCTATAAAATCCCTTACCTGGAACATAGTAGATGATTGATAACTGATAAGTATCACTATCAGTATTGTGGTTATTATTCAGCCTCTATTACTTAGTGAAACCTACACATACATTCTTAACTGAAAAGAAAAAAGAATTAGATGCATATAGGAAAAAGAAGCTAACATTTTCATGTGTTTGCTTATGTATCAGGTACCCTGCTAGGTACTTTGTATCTTAAACTCAGTATGTCTAAATTGAACTCATCTTTTCTGCCCCTACACATAAATAACCTGTTAGTCCTCTTCTTAGACTGTGGATCATGAAAAGGTGAGATGGCCCCTCCCTCCTAAATTTGCTTTGAATGTTGAGACTGTTGATGCCATACAAGTATGAAAAGAATGTGGAATGTTTATTCTGCACATAATGGGACTTTCTGGGGAAAGCAGAGAAGGTTCCCAAGTTTCTCCTAAAAAGCTTGAGAAAAGAGGGAAAGGAAAGTAGATTTGGAGTTCTATTATGATTAGGGGGTGAGTCTAGGGTAAGGGTTCTCACTGGTACCAAATGAAAAAACACTTGGACCTTTTGAACAGGATGAAATAGATGTGTTTCTCCCTGACTTGCTGCTAAATTCAGGATATGACTTATTTTAAAAATTATAACAAGACTGAAGAGTAGAGAAAAAAGGCAAAACAGCTAAAGACCTCAGCGTTTGAGAAACAGCACGGTGCTGAGGTCCCCAAGTTTTCCTTTTACCTCATATATCTTGTACTGGGTCTTGGAGAAGCCGGCAACCTGAAAACACCAGTGGGCACATACAACAAAAGCCCCAAGGGGAAAAAAATATTCCTTCTAGAAAAAAGATTGGAAAAGGAGCAGCTTAACAAGATACACAGCTTTCAGATAATAACCATACTGCTATAGCCAAGCACCATAGAAAAATTGGGGCTCCAGTCCTGTCAACAAGGACTGAGTGGGAAGACCAGACACCACTTTTGCTCACCCAGCTGTAATAAAGCCAGCACTATTCTGCCTTCCTCACTGCCACACTGAAGGCCAAGTATAAATTCATAGAATGGGAATTACTAAGTTAAAGGATATAAGCCTTTTTATTGTAGTGCTAGGGATGAAAACCAGGGCCTTGCACATGTTAGACAAGTGCTCTACCACAGAGCTATATATCCCAAGCTCATTTTATGTGTTGCTAAGCTTCAGCAAACTGTTAAACAAAGAAAATAAACCTGACCATACTAGAAACTGAATCAAGCAGGTCAAAATGCAGATCCCCTCCCCCTTTCTTTCAACTTTGCTTACATTTTCCCTTCTTAGATAAGTATGGTTGGGGAAGACGGTAAAGGGAGGGGAAATAAAGTAGAGGGGAAAAGGAGAGGAAAACTCAAAATATATGATGTAACTGTATGAATACATGAAAATTATGGCTCTGTAAAATATGTAAGTTGACGAATGTGTAAGCAAAACTGATATAATAGTTGCATAATGGATGCAGCAAAAGTCTTATTACTCTGTACCCCACCAACATTTATAAATAAATAAAAACGATCCAGTACATCCTAAAGTACTGGCAACATAGCCAGACCCTAATCTCAAATAAATAATAAGCAATTAAAATAACCCAAAGGATCAGATTTTTAATCTGCCTGCTTTGTATACTCCTCAGAACTCCACCTTACATTCATTAGCAGTAACAGCCCTGAGCCATGAATACCCCAAGCCACTGCTGCCCTTCAGAAATCTCTAAGCCAGACACTACCCACAGTGCTGCTGAGGGGCATCACCCAGATATGTAACAATACTCCCCAACTTCTCTGTTCCCTCTGAGAGTCCTTCTGCTCTTCTCCTCTTCTGCATGATAGAACCTGGGCCAGAATCTCCTGAATGTTCTACTATGTGGGACATGCCCTCTTATGCCATTTCTAAGTGCCACCCAATAAAGTTTGTTGTGTTACTGTTTACACAAAAGGCACAAGTCTCATTATTTTAGAATCATTGTTTCTTTTTTCTTCTGTGGCAGAACAGTTTATTCAAGGTATCTGTTGTACACTTATTATGTGCCAGCACAGTGCTAAATGATGGAAAGATAGAGAAGGCAAAAATAGGTAAAGCATAAGGACAGAATCTCTGTCACTCAAATGGAAACTGAAGATGCAGAGGGGTGGTTGAAGTGGGCAAACAAGAGAAGTTGTACATGACAAGCTTATGCTTCCACTAATTCAGATGTCTAGCAGTGGACTTTGCTTCAGTGAATCCTGCACATCCTACCTTTACCATGATATCTGTGTGAACTCTGCAATCTCCCTAAAACTAGTACTCTGGGTAATATCAGTACACTTGAATAGGGTCTTGGAGTGTAGCTCCATGGTAGAGCATGTGCTTAGCATGCACAATACCCTGGGTTCCATCCCAGCCCCCACCACGCACACTTGAGTAAATTGTGTATGATTGTGCTATGTGAATTCTAACACACTTGGAATTCTACCCAATATCCCTGTGAGTATAAGAGTAGAAGAATGGGAAATGCAATTTTCTGCATTTATTGACAAGTATTCCTTCTGTGCCTGCAGCCATAGCCCTGTGGCATCAGATCCCATCAGATCTCAGAAGCTAAGCAGGGTCGGGCCTGGTTAGTACTTGGGTAGGAGACTGCCTGAGAACACCAGGTGCTGTAGGCTTGGGAGATGGACCCAGCAACCCACTCCCAAAATTCAATCTGCCGTTGAAAACCCTATGAACAGCAGAGAAGCACTGACAATAGTGTTTCGTGTGTTGTACCTAGGGTCACTATGAGTTGGATACCGACTAGACGACTAGACGGCACCTAACAAAAATAACAACAACAGTTCCTTCTGTGAATTATCAATTGATAACCTTGGTTTATTCTCTACTGGCTTATTTTTATTGTTTTCTTTTTTGATATTAGATAGAACCCTTGTGTAATACATGCTTCTGTTATGTTTCTGGCAATCCTTGTTCATGCTAGGCAAGTGCTCTACCACTGAGCTACACTCCCAACCCAGTCTTCCATTTTGATCACTGGATTTCATGTCAGAATTTAAAAATATCTCAAATACCTTTAATGATTTTTTAAGAAAATTAGGTCTTTATTCTACCTGGAATTTACTTTATATATGTCCTCCTAGTCAATATGTCTAAAATCAAGTGCACTGTCCTTACCAGAACCTACTGCATCTGTCTTTCTTTATTCATGATACCATTATTTTTTCAAGTCACCAAGATTTGAAATTATATCATCACGTGCATCTCCTCCTTGTTCCCTGCCTCTCCCTGCAAAATCAGCAATCCTGTAAGGAATCCTTGGCCAAATCTACATCTTGTAGGACCTTTCAACCTAATTTATCTACCATTGTTCCCCACTTATAATGTAAATGCTCTCACCAAAGCAGCCTTCTTATCATACCCAAAGCACAGTATGTCTACTTTGTGCCTTGCTTAATGCTTTTTCCTCTGCCTAGAATATTCTCCTTTACCACACTCCATCTCTACTTGTTGGAATTCTATCTTTCCAGGCCCAGTTCATCTGTCACCTCCATGAAGCTTTCTCTAACCTCTAATAATAAAGAATCAGAGATCAGTAATACTCTTTCCTGATTCTGATATCTTATACCACATTTTTCATATTTTTAAATTTTATTTTGATGATTCCCAATCTAGAGA
>VMDO01026076.1:0-27249 GCA_007922755.1 Pedetes capensis | reverse complement strand
TTGATTTTTGGGAGGGGGTTGCCAGGTCCTTCTCCCAAGCCTACAGCTTCTGGTGTTCCCAGGCAGTCTCCCATCCAGGTACTAACCAGGCCCGACCCTGCTTAGCTTCTGATATCTGACGGGATCGGATGCCACAGGGCTAAAGCTGCAGGCTTAATGTACATATACATTGTGAAATGATTATAACCAGATGATAATTCACATATCTATCACCTTGTGCAGTTACCATTTATGTGTGTGTGCATGCATGGTGTGTGAACATTTATAATCTAACTTTTCAGGCAATTTTAAATGTAAAATATATTATTATTAACACTATTATGTTATTATACATTATAGTTGTAATGCTATATATTTATCTCCAGAAATTTTTCATCTTATGACTGAAAATTTGTACACTTTGACCCAAATCTCTCCATTTCCCTTTCTCAGAGCCTGGCAACCTCCTCTCTATTCTGTGTTTCCATGAATTTAACTTTAGACTCATTATCTTATTTTTAAAAATTTCCTTTAGCCTTTCTTATAATAGTTTTCTGTCATTCCTATTAGGTAAATTGATTCCGTTTTCAAACTTTAATTAAAATTTTGTTATTGATTAGACTTAGAGGTCATGTACTACTCATGGAATTAATGTGAATATTATATTTAATGGTTATTTTAAAAAGCAATTCTATTGATTCTAGATACAAAACCCTTGCTTCTTTCAAGAGAGCAATATGTTGGAGGAGAAATGATGCTTTCACTCTTAGTAGTTCAAGATTTGTCTGTGAGTTTCAAGGATTTTCTTTTTTGAAATGTCAAAACTAAAAAGGGAAACAAAAATAACATTAACAGACCCACGTAGGAAATTATATTATTTGAGGATGTCAAAATGGAAGATGGAACATGTTTTTTTTCCACAGACTTCCCTGCTTCCTGAAAATAGCAATGAATAACAGAGAAAATCTTTAATGCCATCTTTCAGCTTTTTGCTTGCTAAAAGAAACTACTGTACAGCTTCAAAGGTTAAAAAATAAGCTCTTTGCAGAAATATTTTATCCTTTCCAGAGCATCTTCTCATCTCTGTGCATAAGTGCACTCCCAGTGGCCTGCTTACTCCATCCTCACAGTCCTACATATCTTCAAGTGTGTGCATAAATTCTGTCAAGAAGGAACTACGACCTCGTCATGAATAACTACAAGCAGCACTGTGCGTGGGACTTTATTGTTTGATATAAAATGTGGCCCTGGGTGATCCCTCTGCACTTTGTCTTTTAGAGCTGTAAGGTTGAATGTGAGCTCCTCACCATGGTGGTCAACACCATGCTCTAAGGATTAAGCATTTGTTGTAGAGCCAGTGCCTGAGAAGTATCACGTGGCTATAAGTGTCATTTCTGTCAATGTCTTTTACCCCCAACCACTCTCGATGTTCACAAATGGCTTCAAGTGCTTTACCCCTTTGTGCCTCAGTTTCCTCATTTGTGAAGCAGGGATGTTTTGTATCTCTCACATAAAGCTATTATGAGTATGTAAAATAAAATACCTAGAATATCTCAAGCAATGCCTGGCACAGAGCACAATATGCTCGGGATAAATGTAAGTTTAAGATAAATTTTCTTCTGCTCTTAAGAGTAGGCTTGAGTTTATGAATCCTAGGAACCAAATGATTTCTTTCTATTTTAGATCTGTTTTTACTTGTGCACTTTTTTTCTGTACTATAAGACATAAATTTTCTACTCTTCCAGTATGTTCCTGAGAGTATAAATGTGAGGGAAAGAGAAGAGTAATTTAGTATAAAGAGTCACGCTGGGTCAGCACATCGAGGGTTTCCTCTGCAGTACCTATAAAAAGCTGAGGCAGCTCTGTTGGTGGCCCGCAGCGTTCCCAGGAGCCCACTTCCCACCCTCTCATGAAAATCTTTCCTTTTATCTGGTCTTGGCCACCCTCGTCACTTTGGTCTCTTGGCCTTGCTTGTTTGCACTGTGACCCAGGGTGTATGTTTCTTTGAGTTTTTGACTAAAATCTCCCTAAATACCTCTCCTCTCAATGATGTCTCCTCTGCTCTCTGTTATCTGGAAAATAAATCAGAGAGAAAAAGGAAAGGCATTGTGTTGACTAAAATCCCCACAACAGTCTTAGACTGTAGGCATTTAGTAACCTCTTGTACAGTTGATGCAAAACTGCATAGAGAGAGTGAGTAACTTCGCAAGGCCATAGGACTTGATTCCCTGGGTTTTGACAACCATGGTGGTGATGGTAGATGACCTTGGTAACTATTTGTGCAGCTCAGTGCTAGGGCTAAGCAAGACACTGTGTGCAGTGTTCATGGTGCAGCATGCTCACGCCCACAGAGGAAGAATTGTCCTGGGTGACATCAGAGAGCATGAGGGACCATTCTCAAGAGGCTCATTGGTGAAACAGCTAGCTTCCACCTAATAACAGTTTCCTCTTTTTTCTTTGCTATGTTGTTGTTAGGTGCTGTCGAGTGGGATCCAACTCATAGTGATCCTATGTACAACAGAACAAAACACTACTGAACCCTTTGCCATGCACATGATCTTTTTATGTTTGAGCCCATTGTTTCAACCATTGTTTCTTCTCATTTTAAGGCATACCACATCAGCAAAAGGAGGTCTCAGGGGCTTTACTCCCTTCTCACTAGTAAGGTCTACTTTACTTTGAGGTGGCAACTTTACACAGTTGTTTCTTGAATGTCTTCCAGCCTGGGGGATTCATATTCCAGCACTATATTTGACAACACTTCTCTGCTGTTTATAGAGTTTTCAGTGGTTGTTTCAGGAGTGGGTTGCTGGATCCTTCTTCCTAGTCTGTCTAAGTATCAAAGCCCAGCTGAAACCTATCCACCATGGGTGGTCCTGCTGGTGTCTGAAATACTAATGGCATAGCTTTCAGCATCAGAACACATAAGCCCCCACAGCATGACAAGCTGACAGACATGTGGGGATTTCTTTGTTATAGCACCCTGATATTTAGCTCCAAAGTGCAACTTTCTGACCAGTATCTCTGTACAATGCTGGCACTCATATTGTTGGCTGTTGATGTTTCTCTGTGCAACCTCCAGATGGATCTCACAGAGGACATGTCAGTGCCAATAACAGGACAAGTGATCTAAATATATTTGATGGGTGGATGATAGAAACTTTCTCTAGCTTTTAAGACTAAAGTACCTCTGAACATTAGCAGTATATAAATGGATGTGCTTTATAGAGCTGAGATATAGTTTTGGCAATATGAAATTATATTTTGTGTATACTGCTAAACAATTATTGTGGAGGTGAGATTTTTTATATATATATATGGTATAGATTGCCTTACTTGAAAAAAGAACAATTACAGAGGATTTCCTGATAGTTACATATTTTCCCTAGGATCTTAATTACATTATTTAAAATTGATTATAAGCTCACTATGTGAGAATTAACAAGCTTTCTTGTAGCCAAGTGCCTAGTCAGCATTAAATTCGTTCTAATAACTGAGTATTAGCTAAAAAGAAATGAGAAACATTAAACATCTATTGATTTGGGGGGATTCTGATCTTTTAGTGCCTCTATGAATTTCATTTTATTTTTAATTTTAATAGATGGAGTATAACTTGTTCTGTAACAAGACTAAGGCTCTGGGGAAGTAAAATTACCTTACTTTACAATTTTACCTGGAGTGTTGAAGTAGGAATTGTCAAGGAAGATAGGCCTACTAGGAAACAACCCATTTACAGTCTTATTCATTTTGGCCTAGAAATAAACCTAGGAATGTCTTTTAGCCAGTGTCATAATCAAAGGATATACAGATTCTGGTTTCATATGATTTTTGCAATAGCTTTCCAACAGGCCAAGTGAGAATAAGATTAAAATTAAACTTTCTCAGAGTAGCCAACAACCTCAGTAGCAAACTTCTGTGCTCTTTCTGGGAATGAAAAGATGTTTCTGATACTAACAATGAATGACATCAATGAGTTTCAAGTCCCCAGATGCTGAGTTTTATACTCTCACTTAAAATGCACTTCCCTTAAGATAAAGCATCAGAACTGAAGTTTGCAAAGATAGTTTAGCTCTGTGCCCCAGTTTGCTCAGAATGCCTATCTGATTTGGGGATAGAACCGAAAAGTGGACTTAACCATTAGAACCTAACAATGAACTGAGTAAGGACTGCTGTTTCTCTCACAGTGAAGTCCCATGACCCTACACAGAATCTCAAGGCCCACATTATATGACTCTTCTTCCTCTTGGACCTCGTTTCATGTCATTCTCCCACCTCATTTTCTTGACTTGAACCACATAGATCTCTTTGTTTTTTTGGCAGGTCTGACATGCTCCTGCCTTTGGACTTGGCACTTCCAGTTCCTTCTACTTGGAAGGCTTTTCCCATGTACAGTCCCATAGCTAATTCCATAAGTCTGGGCTAAAACATTGTACTCTCAGTAAGACCTCCCTTGATCATCTATTATGGTTTGAATATGAAATGTCCCTTATAGGCTCATGTGTTGAACATTTAGTCCTCAGTTGGTGACACTATTTTGGGAGATGGGAGATGATGGAAACTTTGGGTGGTAGTACCTAACTGGAGGAAGTGTTTCACTCGGGGCATGAATTGCATGAAATTGAAGATTATAGCTGGTCCCTAATCTCTTCCTCTTCTTTCTACTTCCTGGCCTCCATGAGGTGAAGAACTTCCTTTGACATGTTCTCCTGCCTCCATGATGTTCTGCCCAAGTGCATGGGGCTAAGATACTATGGACTAAAACCTCTGAAACTGTGAGCTAAAATTATTTTTTCCTCCCTACTTATTTATGCCAAGTGTTTTGTCACAGTGATGAGAAAAGTAACTAGCATAGGAAATTGGTACCCAGAGTGGGGTGGTTGTTGTAACTAAACCTGAACATGTGGTTCTTAAACCTTTGGAACTGGTTTGTAGGAGGAAATTGGAAGAGCTTGGAGAAGCAGGCTACAGAAAGCCTCGAATGCTATAAGCAGAGCTTAATGGGTGATTCTACTGGGAGCTCAAAAGACCACAATGTTGAAAGGAATGTGGACAGTAAGTGAGGTTTCAGATGGGAAAAGGACTCTATTGGGATTGGATATGTTACATTCTGGCAAAGAACTTGTCTATATTTTGTCAATGTCCTAAGAGAGTGGGAGGCTGAATTTAATGGTGATGGACTAATCAGGTGGAAGAAATTTCTTGACAGTCTAGCTTCTGACAGTAGCATGGTTATTGTGGACTGCTTTTAGCGAGGTTTACAGTAAGAATCAGGAGCAAAAGAGAGCAGAAAGACTTGAAATATGATTTAGTCAGAAAGCCAGTGTAAGTTGGGGCTAAGAAAGGCATAGTTTATGAAGAGATTGTTGTTAGGTGCCATCCAGTCAGTATCCGATTCATAGTGACCCTACGTACAACAGGCAAAACACATTTTCAGTGCTTCTCTGCTATTCATAGGGTTTTCAATGGCAGATTGATTTTTTGGAGCAGGTTTCCGGGTCTGTCTCCCAAGCCTACAGCACCTGGTGTTCACAGGCGGCCTCCCATCTAAGTACTAACCAAGTCTGGCCCTGCTTAGCTTCCATGATCTGATGGGATTGGATGCCATAGGGGTACAGCTGCAGGCTCTGAAGAGATTAGTGCTGTTAAAAAGAAGCCAAGCACTTTGCATAGTGACAGTAGGAAAGATGCCTTGAGGGTATCTCAGGAATTAGCTAGGCCCTACACATCACAGGTTCGAGGGTATGAATGAGTACACTCATATAGGAAAGACTTTCCCTTGAGACAAGAGCACCTCAGGAGTGCTCTGCACAGGACTGCCTAGGAAGTTGTTTCCCTAGGATTTGTGTCACTGTACTCAGCTGCCCACATACTTAGAGGCCAATACAGCTCTGGTCCAAGGGACCTGGTTATTGCTTGCATTGGCAGCAGACCTTATCATCCACATGATGCTAGTTTTTGAGATATGCAAAATGCAGGAGTTATGGGGTCATGTAAGCTTCTACCTACATTTCAGAGGAAAGCCTGGGAGATCAGGCTATGAATGACAGGTTTGGAGTTTCTGCAGGCAGCCCCTTAGATGGTGATGCATGAAGTTATGAGGGGGAAGCCTAAATTGCAGTGGAGATCCCAGGATGTTGGAGATGTTAGGAACATGGAACATCTGTCAAGAAAATCTACAGGCAACAAGAGGAGCCAGCCCAAGAGAAAGGCCATATGGATTACAATCTTCAAGGCTGTAGGAGTGGGACTTCCCAAGCCCTTTGGAGCTCATGTCATGATATCACATGCCCCAGATGCTAGACATGGATCTACAGGATTTTATTTTTGCCCTTCTGGGTTCCAGTTTTACCTTTTTCCCATTCCTCCCTTTTGGAATGGAAATGTTTATTCTGTGTCATTGTATGGTGGAAATTTATTATTTGTTTTGCAATTTTTACAGAGGCTCACAGCTAAGAATTACCTTGAGTCTCAGTAGAGACTCTGGATTTAGACTTTTGAACAATGGTAAGATTTTGGGGACTGTGATGGTTGTTTTCAATTCTCAACTTGGTTGGATTTAGAATTGCCTAGGAGATGGTGAGGTACACCTCTGGATGTATCTATGAAGGCATTTCCAAAGAGGATTAACTGAAGTGGGAAGACCAAGCCTGAATGTGAGTGATACCATTCAATGCGCTGGAGACCCAAGCAACCATGGACCAAATCCTCTGAATTCTTGAGACAAAATACATCTTTTCTCCTTACTTGATCTCTCAGGTATTTTGAATACAGCTGCCCAAAAGTAACTAATACACCATCCCATCTGAAGTTATAATTTACCACCTATCTCCTTCACCCTTCAGACTTACTTAGTCCTTCTTCCTTTGCTTTTTTATTTTATTTTGCCATATAACTTAACATTTTATAACCATAGCATTTTCTAATTTTGTATATCTCTGGTGTTGTATGTTTTCCCCCCAGTCTATATGAGGGCAAGGATCTTTGTTTTGCTCACCAACATATCTCAAATACTTACAACCGTACCTGGTTGTTTATTGAACAGACTATACTTTCTATTGTATCCAGCATACCTCCCATTTTTAATTCCTCACAAATTAGCTTTTGCTCAATGTCAATGTGATCTGACTTTGCCTAGGACTATAACTTTTGTTTATCCCTAGCCTGATCCAGCCATTCCATTTTTTGAGGTGTTCTAGTGCTACCCATTGGCCTGTTAAGTCAAATTCCAGGCTAATAAACTTATGGCTGTGAGTTCATGGCAAGTGGCCATGGTATTCTGCCTGGTTATCTCTGAGATTAGAGATGTAGTTGATAAATGACAGTCTGCCAAGCATCTATTACGACATCCCAGCTGTGCATGGGACTGGATGTGCATCCCTCATTCAGCTGTATGCAGATGCACCTGTTTCACTCTGAGCTCTGGCATGTGTCAGAATTTCTGTTGATGGGGACTAAATAGATGGAGTGATTTGGGACCTGATGTAAGGGGTGAAATTCCACGCCTAAAAGAAAGCTTGGCCTGCAAAATGGCATCATCAGAATTTCAGATGAGAGCTGATCTGCTTTCCAATTAGCTTCCATTTAAAATTTCTAAATTCCTTGCATGGAGGAAACCATCCCAGATTAGGCTGGTTGGAATAATGATATCTTCCACCCCAGGTTTCTGTGACTAATATTGGTCTTTACTTGAGAAAGCCATAAGGACGTTAACAAAATAGAGAAATTTAAAAATGTATATAGAAAGTAAAAATCCATCATTTTTCATGGAGAGTTATGTTTTGGTGCCATTGCATGAGTGATACTACATTAAAATTTAATTTCTGTTGAGCCAGATCCCTTCCAATGCTCAAGATACATGGCTCTATCAACCATAAAATATGTTGGTGCTAGCACTCTTCTTAGGGTGTAAGCTTTAGATCTGAATCGAAAAATTATAAATAATGATCTGAGGACTCTCTGTATCATTTACTTCTCTAATGTTCTGCAAGTACTATGGGAGAATTCTATGAATATTTTCTCGTGAAATTGATGAAGATAGATTTTTAATATTTATTAGGGAATAAGAGTAGGGCAGTTTCATTACAGTTTTCAATATAAGATGGTTTTCCAATGATACATTTGTTCAACTTGTTCCGTGTTATAAATGCACACAAAATAGTTGTTTCTGTATTATACATATATGTGCATGTATGAAATAAATTATTGGTGCCAAATATTGAGTGCTTATATCAAAGGAATTGTGGCCTTAAAGTTAAAAATTCACATATTGTGAAATAAAATGAGACATTTAGTTCACATTAAAATTGTGATAGTTTAAGCATCCAAACCTTCTCAATATAGATCTGTTTTAATATAAGCACTCTAATAGTAACACATGTATATTTCTGACTACCATGATACATCACAGTGGCTATAAAAGATTATTTCATCCCTTAAATCCTTTTTTAATATCTTATAAAGATGAATTGATCTGACACAAATGAAACATTTTATAATGAATTATGCCAGAGAACAGTATTTTAATGGCATGTTGCCCCATGAAACAATTAGAGGGAGTGAAGGGGAAACACACTTTCCTTCTTCATGTACCCTTTATTGTTGTTGTTGTTGTTGTTAGGTGCCGTCGAGTCAGTATCTGACTCATAGCGACCCTCTGTACAACAGGGGAAACACTATTGTCAGTGCTTCTTTGCTGTTCATAGAGTTTTCAATGGCAGATTGATTTTTGGGAGGGAGTTGCCAGGTCCTTCTCCCAAGCCTACAGCTTCTGGTGTTCCCAGGTGATCTCCCATCCAGGTACTAACCAGGCCCAACCCTGCTTAGCTTCCGAGATCTGACGGGATCAGATGCCACAGGGCTACAGCTGCAGGCTGTACCCTTTATATCTGTTTGAAATTCCTAATCAAAGGCTTTAATGCTTTCTAAGCTCCTGTCTCCTCTGCAGTCCACCTCATTTTTACACAACTGCAGAAATTCAGTGCCTCAATTGTTATTCTCTGTCCTGATTGTCTACAGGTATCAACACTATGTCCTGTCTCAATGATTTTGCCTTGCATACCCTCCATCCCACAATACTTTTGCTTTCTGCTTATTGTCTAGCGATAATTTCCACTTCAGCATCTCTAATAGAACCCTAAGAAGCTAAATTAGAACAGCCACTCCAGTCCATCTGCAGCTGCTCTTGATGGGGATTCCCCTAAGAAGGCAGACAGCTTGGATCTGTATTACTTTTTCTCTATCTTTTCCACCATCCTAAGAGCTCTCAATTTTTTTTAAATTTTTCAATGCTGGGATCAAACCTATGATTTTGTGCATGCTATACATGCATTTAACCACTGAGCAACATCCCTAGCCCTCACTTCTCAAAAATTTAGGAACTGAGGTCAGAGGTTAAATGGTCCAATCCTGCCTTGAGTTGCTGGGGATTTAGGATTGACTTGGCTGCTGTGGAAATTACTCAGGTTACCAGAACACAACTTGTGGAACCAGTTTCTGGCAATTTTCACTTCTATTCTTTATTATTGCACTTCTGACTTTTCAAAGGTATTTTTTTGGTGTGTGATAAGCTCCAAGATGAATTTAGGAAGCAAATTAGTTTTAGGTAAAGGAGAAGGGTTCAAGAGGCCACTAGTAAAAAGACCTCATCCTTCTCATACAGTTTATCAATTCATCATTCATTCATTTACTCATTCTTTCCTTTTATTATTTTTTTATGGTGCGGTCACATCTTTCCTTTATACAGGCAGTTTGAGCTCCACTCCCTCAACCCTGTTAAATATAGACTCTATCTTAGACCACAAAATGCCATATACTTAAAATGGCATTATAATGACTTATAATCAACAGAAATTTATTTCTTGCATTTCTGGGAGCTGAGAAGTCCAAGCAAAGACAGTTAGTACTCTCTGGGTCCCAACATGGTAGAAAGGGCAAAGGAACTTTCTGGAGTTTCCTTTATAAAGGTACTAATTTCATTTAAGAAGGCTTCATTTTCATGGTCTAATAACCTATCAAAGTCTCCACCTCCAAATACTATCACAATGAAGGTTATATTTAAGTGTATGCATTTTAGGGAGTTGCAAACCCAACATTGTCAAATGTCTATACTAAAATTAGTGTGTTTTAAAATTAATTTATTTCTTTCTATATTTTTAGATTAGAGCCTTACATCCCCTTCTTACTAGGACTCCTTTTTGTGAACTGACTTGTTTACATGGGAAGAATGCTAAAAGCCATATACTGTATACCAAATACCTTAGATGAGGCTTAGAGGGAAACACAGGCATTGGATTTATTCATGCATAATGTGATGTTGATCGTGAGTTCAAACTAGAGTTGAAATTTAAAATATCTGCAGCCAGTTGTGGCAGGGCGTGGCCTGTAATCCTAGTACTTGGGAGGTAGTGGTAGGAGGATTATGAGTTGGGGGCCAACTTGTGCTACATGGTAAGACCTTGTGTCAAAAAACAAATGCTGGGGAACAAATGAAATATATGAAAAAGAAGAAAAATAAGATGTGTAACTCAGAATTCCACCTTCTTTCTGGTATTATATAAACAAAGTAAGTAAATCAGAGTCCTTCTACATCCTTCTGTTCTCACAGAGATTACTATGTATATAGTCTTTATATTCTTATCTTAATATTACACATGATCATAAACAATAAAGGAATCAAGCCAAAGTATTCATCAAAAGGAGACTGGTTGCATAAGTTTTGGTACACTGATACTATAAACTATGAAACTATTAAAAGAGGATGGTATTAAGGCTTAAAGACAAGTGTCAGATTTGTTAATAATGTGCACATATGTATTAATAATGTGCATAGATGATACGCTAAACCATTACTGTACCTTTATGTTTGAATATTTCAAAAATATGTTACTTTTATAGTTCTCAAATAACATATTAAAGCACGCCCACTCCTCCTATATATTCTTTTTTCCTTTCAATATGTGGTAATGCAAAATATGTTAATCTCTAACTTGCATTTTCCATTTAATATATCAGACATTTTCTCATACAAAACCATTCTGTTTATGGATACAAATGATCCTATATGTATATGCCACATCCTATGGACATTTTGCTATTGATGACTTTTATGCTATCTAAATTACTATGCTGTGATGAGAATGCTATGTTTAAATATGGACATATGAAAGCAATTGTCTTTATATGATGAGTATTTAGGAGTGGGATTGTCAAAAATGTACACTCAACTTTTGAAAACCCTGCCTAATTTCATAGGGTTCAAATGATTCTTCAGAGACTTAATAGTATCAGATATTTTCAAATAAATTATTTTCTCTCCTTTCGATGACTAAAAGCTGACTATTGTTGGGACCTGAATATTAGTAATTATATTTTTTATGTAATGTAGTTGACTTTGGAGGAACCATTGTAGAAGAATGACGTGCAATTTTCACTTGATGTTGTATTCAAAACACAATATTTGCTACTGTTAAACAGTAGAAGTCTTTTTATTTGCAATTATGTAAATAACATGCTTTGATATCATCAGCTAAAAGGATACTAAGTGAACTGAAAAATTTTATTGTTTTTTATTTACTTCCTTCGGTTTAGGAATAGTTAATACCACAGATAATAAGGCTGACTTTCTCCATGTACAAACATCTTATTGGAAATGTAGAAAAGTTAGCAGAAACCATTTTTTGCAAAACAGAATTACTGTTTTTAAAATCAATGCTTCATCAAGCCTCTTATTAACCACATGAGTTTGTATAATCTTCAAAGTTACGTGACAAAAAATTTCTGATTTCTTGATTGGGACAAAAAGCTATAATAGACTTTTCAAGTGTAAGTAAGTTTGGGGTATGGAGTTAACTCTAACAATAGAGATGGAATATAGAAGTCAGTAGAGTAAATGTGTTAGTCAGATTTCTGTTGCTGTGACAAAATAACTGAGAAAAGTCAACTTAAAGGAGGAAAAAATTTATTTATAGCCTACAGTTTCAGAGGATTTAGCCCACAGTCACTTGGCTCCATCACTTTGAGGCTCTGGCAAGGGAGAACTTTATGTGGGGAGTGTGTGGTAGAAAAAAGCTTCTTACCTCATGCAGCTGGGAAATGGGGGACAGGGATATGATATCTCTTTCAAGCTTATGCCCTCAATGACCTACTTCCTCCAACTAGGCCCCATTTCCTAAAGTTTCCACCACTTCCCAGTAATACCTTCAGCTGGGAACCAAGCCTTCAACATATAAGCCTCTTGGAGGACATTCCAGAGTGAAATTATAACAGTGATACAGCTGAAAAGAAGGATTCTTTATACTATCCCTTGACTTACAAGTGAAGGAATTGAGAAACATTAAGTAATTTACAGAAATTGTAGGTTAGCAATGGTAGGGATGATCCTAGAATGAAGCCTCATGACCTCTAGGCCAGTGTTCTTGCCACTCAATCATGTTGGGTTAAGTAGGGGAGGTTTCAGGTCATAGAATAAAGGCTGTCTAAGGGAACTATGGTGTAACACATGGTTGATGCTCCCCAACTATTTCTTGGTAGCCTGAGAGAAAAAAATTACTGAGTTATTGTTTACCCCTAGACTATTCCCTAAGTCCATCATCTGTTATGGACAAGGAGCCACCAGAATAGGGCTTTAGCAATGGTGTGTCTGATAGTAGTAAAAACAGCTGATATCTTTTTGGGAGAATTTGTAGGTAATAAGTAACATTTGGCTCTGGTGGTGTCAGCAGGCCCTTCCATAAGGGTCCATTTGTGGTCCCTGCTGCCTCCTTGGCTACTCATACTACCTACCTACCCAGGCCTTAAGCATTGCTATCTTGATCCAGCCCAGGATATTGAACTTTCTGTTATTATTATGCTCTGTCCTCAGATGTAAGATGCCTGCTGCCTCTTCAGTATTTGGGTATTGCTTAAAATGTTACCTCTTTTTTTTGTTCCCCTTGTGTTGCTTGGGGGTTGAACCCAGGCCCTCACACACACTTTGCAAATGCTCTACCATGAGGCCGCACCCCACAGCCCATTTTTTATTTTTTATTTTGAGATAAAGTCTTGCTAAGTTATGCAGACTGCCTCTGGCCTCAAACTTGTGATCCTCTTGCCTTGGTCTTATGAGTCACTGGGATTATAGGCATGTGCCACTGCACCTGTCTTCAATGTTACCTCTTAAGAGAGGCCATTTGTGACCTTCTTATGTCTAGTAATGTGGCCTTACCTCCTAACCAGATCTGATGACATTGTCCTCTTGAACCTCCTCCTTTGAATTATCACTTTCTAAAAATATCATATTCATTTCTTTGTTTTTTGTTTTTTGTTTTTGTTTTTTTTGTCCGCTTTCCCCTCGTAGATTGTGAGAACAGATCTTCTGGGTCTTGTTCACTGCTGTAGGAATCAGAAGGTACCCAGTATATTTTTGTTGAATGGATAAGCACATGTTCTTGTGAAATACTGCTTTGGTTGGGTTTTATCTTTTTCCCTATGTGTTCTTTTTTGCTGTCTGGATTAAGCAGGAGCTGCCCAACCCCCTTCCTAATATTTGGGATAAGTTTTAAGAAAAACTTTGAAAGCAGAAAATATTTTGCATCAGGAATTCTGGAAGTGACAAATGTTAGCCAAAATGCTTTTATTTCAAAAAATTTTGATGTTGTAAAAAGGTCCAATATTGAACATCCTTCACCCAGTTTGTGATAAATAGAGAGGGAAAAAGGATTTTTTCCTTTACAACCTTCTCCTGCAGTATACTTCCTGGTAGCCATGGGTGAATCACAGTCAAGTTTGTCATTTTTGATTGTCTCAAGGTGTGATCCTGGATTCCTGTATTCTTCAGCAATCCCCTGCTCACATACCCACCATCTTGGTCAAGGAGAACAAATGTTATCTTTCTGTATTCTTCTATGGTACCAACATAATTGCCTGTTTATGTCATCATCATCATTATTGTTTTTATCAATTTTATTTTTAGCAGTAGGGTTATGACTTGGCTGGTGAGATGAACTTCTGGCCCTTGGGCTTCTAGACACTTTACTACTATGAATCCTCAACCAGTCTTCTTCATCCACTCTCCACATCTTGCTCCTTCATGTTTACATAAATAGCTGCACCATAGGCTTGTTGAATCTCAAGTCAATATTTTGTAGGAATGAATTAATTCCTCCAGTTTTCAGAAAACAGAGTTATGGATCCTTAGATTGTGAAAGTATCCAGCCATTTTAAATATATTTTCTCTATTGTTTCATTGTCGTGTGCCATCGAGGGGGTGTCCTACTTGTATATAGTGACCCTCTATACAATAGGTAAAACAGTATTGTTAGTGTTTCTCTGCTATTCATATGGTTTTCAATGGCTGACTGTTTTGCAGGAGTGGGTTGTTGGGTCCTTCTCCCAAGCCTACAACATCTGGTGTTCCCAGGTGGTCTCCCATCCAAATACTAACCAGACCCAACCCTGCTTAGCTTCTGAGAACTGATGGGATCAGATGCCACTGTGGTACAGCTGCAGGCATTATTTTATTAGATATTTTCTTATTCCAAGAATATTTACTTTATTCTCCTTTAGGACAAAAAGAAAGATAATAAGGAGGATGCTGTTTTCTTCTGGACATATGGCAACAGAGGTAGATTTCTTTTATATTGTGTTTATATTGTGTTATATTAAGTTTCTGGGAAACTTAAAATTTTACATTCAGGTTGCATGGAAATCACCTAAATGTCTGCACATTGCAATGGTATACTACCACTTTTCTCTCACCCTCTTTATGTCAAGAAAACACAAAACCTTTTATAGATATTAACTCTCAACAACCACAGAGGATGAGATAAATGGGAACTGGGAGGAAAGTTACAGAAAGAATAGGCAATTTTCTTTACATCATAGAATATACCAGAGGTAGGCAAGTTCTATTAAATTCAGTTTCTCAAGCCAGCATATTTCCTGATTAGCGTGGTTCATCCAATTTGGATGTATCCTTCTAGCTAAAAACCTACATCAAAGGAGCTTTTATTTGACTGGTCAATTGCTGCCAGGCACATTAATGGGAAAATATCTCTAGGATAAAAAAAATGTTTGTTTTTAAGAGCTTTTTGTAGAATTTTGGACATATTTTAAAAGAGGTGTTGAAGTGAAATACTGACATCAGTTTTAATGCCTGCATGTTACAGTGGCACATTTAAGAAAATATGAAATCATTATATATTCTAGGCACATAATAGGTATTCCATATATATTTCATTGTTTTAGAGATTCCTTCAAAAACCTATTCCATGTGGATTATTTTCCTGTGGCTTAAAAGTTGAAGTTGTATTTAACTTTCTTTCTTCAAAAGATAATTACTAGGGTAGATTGACTCTCAGCATCTCTTTCAATACCAATGTTTTCCTACCAAATTGGAGAGAATAAGGCAAACTCTTTGAATTTTATCTGTTTGTGGGTCTACATGTGTGTTCAAGTTATATAAATGTAGTCAGTTTTATTATACTTTAAGTGAAAACCAAAATGCATTCAAGTTTGAAAATGGGTTTCAAATGCTGTTACTTTCTGGAGTTTGGACTATTTTATCTTCTTGATTAGCTGGAACCCCTTGTAAGGATAAAGGAAGACTAGGAAGAGAGTACACAGAATCATAGATGTAATATAAGTTTGCTGTTTCAGAGGTGAAGAATTCTATTAGTGTACATGGCAAACTCACCTGTTCAAATAATAGTATTTCATTTTCATTCCTCCATATAGTGACTAGATTAACTATTGAAAATATATTTTCTCTCTCCAGAATCCAAAGAGAAAAGAAAATTTCACCACTAAATTTATTAACTTGTAGTGCTAAAGCAGATGGTATGATAGGAAAATATTGATTTTTTTATACTGACGGAGCAGCTGATAACTTATTTTTGGTTTGACTTAATGTATAAACTATGAGTTAGGTCAAGGGATTTTTATGCTATTTTGTACTGGCTTATCTCGGATTTTACAAATCCAAATATTGACTTGTCAAAAAAAAAGGGAAGAAAAAAAGAAAAGAAAACCTCTAGTGGTCCGATGAATTTAACCTGTTGGAGTTTCATAAGATACCCACAGATTTTCCTTTAAATTTTTTCTCCTTGTATATGTACTTTTCATATAGTTCCCATCATGTAGCTATAAAAAGGTAATGACTTACTGTGGGAATGTATTAATGTGTTGTCTACACCTTTTATTCTTTTTTGTGGTCCCTGTGTCCCTTTGCTCTTTTCTCTGTCTTTCCTAGAAATATATTCTTAATTGTGTCCACTCTTAAAGATTCTGCATGGTGCATCTGCAAAGTCTCCTTTTTTCTACTAGGGTTTATGACAGCTAGGGTGAAGACCAAGTAAGTGAATTCATGCCTCTTCTTCTGTGGCCTGTAATTGACTCCTGACTCAGTGCAGGACATTTTGGTACTGAAACTGGAGAACATTGATGTATATCTATCTAGCTCAGAAAAAGCGCCCTTCTGCAAAAGGGGATCAAATTAGGAAAATTCTTGGAATCATTTTTGTATATGGATGTAGAACATAGAGTTTTTAGGTATGTACATTTAGTCATTTCCAGAGATAAGCAAAATGCATTATTCACTTTTGCAAATGGGTCCCAAATGCTAAGCTGGATATTTTGATACTGAAATATTATTAGAGAGTATGTATGTTACAGATATTGATGTTCTTATTTCATCTTTTACACCTAGCTTAGATAGTAAAGTTCTTTATTCTGTGTTTGTATTGTGAGATATTTGCACTTACAAAAATGTGCAGAGAATAATGGAACTGCACCTGTGTACCCTCTCCCCAATTTAGGAAGTAAAACTTAATAATTATAGTGGAAAGTCTCTGTGGCTTTCTCACTTTTCATAACTTTTCTCCTAATGACTAGCTGCAATTTGGTGCCATCATTTTATGCATATTTTTATACCTTTTTAACATATGCATGCATGTCTAAATAAAAATTGGGATAACTTTAAAAAACTATGTGAAAAACATCATGATGCATGATATACTCTTACTACCTGGGTTTTAGCTTACCATTCATTGTGTTTTGGAGTGTGATCACATTAATACATGTAGATACAGTTTCTTTTCATTGCACTATAATTTCATATTGTATGAAATTACTAGATTTGATCTCTCTTTTTCTCTTGTTGGTGGACAAATGAACAAGCAATGATGCAATGCCCATTTGTGAAAATTTTCTTTAGGGCACCTAGCTAGAACTGGAGTTACTGAGCATTTGCCCCTTTACTAGATCTTGCCAAATCATTTTCTGATTTATACTTATTGCCACAGTGTATGAGAATTCTCTTGTTCCATGTTCTCACCAAAAAGAGTCTGGCATTGTCAGGCTTTTAATTTTATTGTCAGTATGGTACATATAAAGTAGTATCTCATTGTATTTTTATTCATGGTTGCCTGATAGCTAGTAAGGTTAAGCAACTTTTCCTATGACTATTAGTCATTTAAGTTTTTTCCTCAATGAATTGCTTTTTCAAAGGCTTTCCCTTTTTTGTTCATGATCTTGCTCTTACTTTTAAGAATTCTTTATATATTCTGGAAATAACTTTTTGTTGAGTATAAGCAGAGAACTCTTCCCTGATCTGTGATTTCTCTATTCACTTTTTTTGAAGAGTAATTTTTATTCTTAATATTTCCTTTTAGTTTCTTATTTAAGATCTCATTACCAACCCAACATCATTAAGAAACTCTCTGAGAGTTATAGTTTCTGCTCTTCGTTTCTGTAGATTTTTTATGAATATGTTTACTTGCATAGTTTTCCAAACCATGTCTTCACCAACCAGACTTCTTCTTGTTAGGTACCTTTGAGTTGGGTCTGACTCATAGCAACCTTCATAGAGTTTTCAATGGCTGATTTTTTCAGGATTATTTTTTTGGGGGAGTGCCACATCCTTCTCCCATTTTTGTGGTTCTGGGGAATGCACCCGGGTCCTCAAAGAGTGCAGAGAAAGTGCTCTATCAACTGAGCTAAACCCCAGCCCCAACCAATCAGACTAGGATCAAGAATTCAACTCACTGAAGTATACTCACATTCAGACTTTTTGTGAGCTCATCCATTAGGAAAAATTTCAGTTGGGAATGGGGAGTTGGATGGGAACTGTGACAAGGAGGGCTGGCATGGAGTTATAGTTGTTCACATATCCATTCAAGTTCCCCAGAATTGTAACATCTCATCTCTGAACACTTCTCTCTTGAGAAGTAACCCTGTCATGTTGGTCTGTTTCTCCCATACCTCTGGAGTCCTGGTAGATAAAAATTAGCATATCATTACATTTTTTAAAAAGAAGCTTTATTGCTTATAAAGTACATATTAAATAGACTAATCTTTAAAAATGGGTCACCTGACTCCCACACCATTAATTTAAAGGAGTTTATTAAATACTATGGACAGTGCCCTGTTATCAGAGATTTTGCTTTCTTCAATTGCAGTTACCCATGGTCGACTGCAGTCCAAAAATTTTCATTAGAAAACTCCAGAAGTAAATCTTAAATTTTAAATTGCACACTATTCTGAGTGGCATTGTTCCACTCTGTCCTGCCTGAGACATGAATTATTCCTCCAGTGTATCCATGCTTTATATACTATCTATCCATTAGTCACTTAGTTGCCATCTTGGTTGTCAGATCAACTGTCAAGGTATTGCAGTGTTTATGTTCAAATAATCCTTATTTTACTTAATAGTGGCCCTCAGGTCCAAGAACAGTGATGCTGTCAGTTCAAATATGACAAAAAGAAGGTGTAAAGTCCTTTTTTTGAGTGAAAAGGTGAAACTTAATTTTATAAGAATAAAATACTGTGCTTAGGTTGCTAAGATGTATGGTAAGAATGAATCTTCTATCCATGAAATTGTGAGTAAAGAAATAGAAATCTGTGTTAATTTTGCTGTCTCACCTCAAATTGCAAAAGTTACAGCCATGGTGTATGATAAAGTACTTAGTTTAGATGGAAAAGGCATTAAATTTGTGGATAGAAGATATGATCTGAAAACATATTCCAATTACGCGACATCTGTTATACTAGAAAGCATTGAGCCTATATGAAGACTTCTGCAAGGGATCCCCTGAAACAGATGACACTAAGCCATTTACTGCAAGTGAAAGATGACTATACAGACTCAGGAATAGATTTGGACTGAAATATATATAAATTACTGTAGAGACTGCAAGACAAAGATTTGGAGAAGGATTTACTGACATGCTAGATGAAAAAGTGGAAGAGCATATTGAAAGCCATTGGAAAGCGTTAACAAATGAATGATTGCAAGAATTTATTGGGCTGGAGTATAGATCAGTTGGTAGAGTGCCACTCTGCACTCTATGAGGCCCTGGGTTAAATCTCTAGCGCCTCAAAAATGGGAAAAGGATGTGGCAATCCAGTCCCAAAGCAATCCCTAAAAAGCCGTTGAAGACCATATGAGGATTGCTATGAGTCGGACCTGACTCAACAGAACCTAACAAAAACATTGAGCCATTCAAGGGGAAGAAGAAGATGAAGAATAAGAAACTCAAGGAGAAAGAGCAATGTGGACATTACCAAAATTTGCTGAAGTATTTAAAATTGTACAGATATGAAAGCACCTTATGGAATATAGTCCTCAGATGGAATACAGCATTTAAGTCACCTGTATGATGATTAAAGGATCACATCCTTTGCAGCACAACTTTATTGAGTTTTTTTTAAAGGACAACTTCCAATTACAATGTTGTTCTAAATGATTACAGTGAAAAAAAAATCAAACGATTGAGGATCTCCATGCATCAACACTGTCTGCTCCTGACATTGAATCATGACATCATCAATAGAATCATGATCCAGAATCACTTAGATCAGGTGTTCCTCCTTCTAAGGCATCATCAAAGGTCAACAGTAACCTAATATGTTGTCAGGAGGGACCAGTCCCTGGAGAAGGACATCATGTTTGGGAGAGTGGTGAATCAACAACAAAAAAAGAAGACCCTCAACTAGATGGATTGACACAGTTGCTGCAACAATGGACTACATCATGAAAACGATCATGTGCCTAGTACAGAGTTGGGGAGTGTTTTGTTCTGTTGTACATAAGGCCACTATGAGTTAGACCTGACTTGAGGGCACCTAGCAGCAACAATTCTATTTTATTATTAATTAGTGTTGTTAATCTCTCATTGTGCTTAGTTTATAAATTAAACATCATCATAGGTATATATGTAGAGGAAAGCCAGTGTATATAGGGATCAGTACTATCCACAGTTTCTGGCATCCACTGGGGATCCTGGATTATATATTCTGCAGTTAATGCAGGAGGCTGTACATATTGAGGATTGACAACTGGTAGAAACTTAATACAAACTGACCTATGGGTATGTAACCCAGTTGCAACCTGATTATCTCTCTAGTTAGCATAATTAGGGAAATTATAAATTATAGAAGTATCTATTTTTAATTCTTTTAAAAAGAAATAAAACAGATTTGTTATTTGAAAGTAAGTGATGATGGCCGTTATAACTTTAAGAGAAAAATTAAGGATTTGAGATTTAGATCATTCAAATGCAAGTTCTGGGAAAAAGAGAGACATGTTGCTTAGGGTGTGAGCTGAGAGTGGCAGCCATTTGGTGCCAGGCCCCTCCTCCTCTCCCACCCTTCCTCTACCATGAGACCCATTTACTGGAATGGGAAGGAGGAGGTCTGTCACTGGGGTTTTTAAGGAGGAAGTAGGGTATGGGAGTGGGCAAGGATGGTGGCAAAGGCAGCTTGCTTTTTGGAACTTTGTTTTCTAGTGTCTGCATCACAACAACAACTCAAAATATGGGCCTGTTTTGTATAATTTGTGATACTGCCTATCAGTGATGTTCTCTGAGGTAGCAGGACTCTGCTGCAGTGATATGTCGTGTGCCTATGGATGGCTTTCAGTTCATCCAGTGATTAGCAATTCCTAGTTGTTAATGGGCAGTGAGACACAAGTTTGATAGCTTGGAGAAAAAAAATCATTGGTCGTTCCATTAAATTGAATTTCAGATGTGAATTGCTGATGGCAATAGGTTTATCTAGCCAATTAGATACAGAAATGTTGCTTTTCCCAAGTGCTACCAGTCAAACTTATTTCTTGGTGGCATAAAATTGTATGTTTTTGTTTATAGTACTGTGAAAAATGAATGTTAAAAAAGACTGAAAAGGAAGCCATGAAATAGTAGTTTAAATTATTTTTTAATCTAAAATATTATAATACCTTGTAGTTTAGATTACTTTTGTTATTAATGAAAACTTTTTCCTTTAGAGTTTTTCCTTTTTTCTTTTTCTTAAATCTAAGTAATATATACTCAACGCAGAATATTTGGAAAAACAGTGCAACGGAGAATTAACATGTAGTTTCATGATGAGGACCTCTGCTATGGATGAGATTTAGATTCTCTGTTTCTGGCTTTTTGTCCTTGGGCAAGTTACTTAGCTCTTTCTAATGATTAGTTTTTTATCTTTTTAATGGAGCTAATAATATCTACACTTGGGGTTGTTGTGAGGATTAACTGAGATGATCACTGCTCTTGACAATTGGTAGCTACTGTTATTATGAGCCTATTTATGGGCAATGGTGTAGCACAGTAGTTAAGAGCAGGCTTCTAGAGCTGCCTGTGAGAGTCCCAATTTGTCTTTTGTCACTTGCTAGCTGCTTTAACCTTATTGAAGTTTTTTAATGTCTAAGTTTCTCAGTTTTCTCATCCATAAAATGAGGATAATATTATTTATCATATATTCTCAAATCTAATCCACACCCAAATCTAATTTGTACTACTACATTGTATTGTTTTTGTGACATGTACAGTGGTCTATAATTTCCCCCAAACCAGCTCTTGACTGCAAATATAATCCAACTGGGATTCTAATCCACATCTGAATTTTTAGCTTTCTAAAACTGTTGAAAGGTGCTGGATGTGGTGTTACATGCCTGTAATCCCAGCGATTCAGGAGGCGGAGGTGGGAGGATCTCAAGTTGGAGACCAGAGGCAGTCTGCGTAATTTAGCGAGATCCTGTCTCAAAAAGTAAAAAAAAATAGGTTGAGGGTGCAGCTCAGTGATCTAGCACTTCCAAAGCATGCAAGTGTGAGGCCCTGGGTTCAACCCCCAGTACTGCAAAAAAAAAAAAAAAAAAAGAAAAGAAAAACTCTTGGAAGAGTGGGTGCAGATTAGACACAAGAATATTCAGTAAGTAATCATACAGTTCTGAGAATTATAAAAGTATACATATGTAAAGGACATAAAATGATTCTACATGGTAAGTAAATGTTAAGTATCATGATATAATTTCTGGGCAATTGGTACTGATGTTCTAGCATATTTTAATTGTTTACATTACATATTTATTTTTGTTTCAGCTTTTTCATACAACCCAGGCCTTTCCCCATGCTGTGAGCCATCCTTATCCTTTTAATGTCTTTTAATACCCCACTGACTGGACACACCATGATTCACTGAGTCCTTGGCTCACTAGTAACCACTAAAATTTCTTTCCATTTTCTCTCCCTTTGATAAATAATATTTACAAAAATTTTATTGTGCTTATATCTATGTTTAAAATTCAGATTATTTTCTAAGGGGCAGAGGTTCATCTTTGTTTTTGTAATACTTCATGTATAGAAGGAGGTACAATATAAGAGACACTCATGACTCAACAACCAAATTAGTACACAAATAAGTTGCCATGTTTTGTTTATATTTTTCCTTTTCTAGGGAATGTGTCACTGTGGGGCAGTAGGGGGTGAGAGCCATGGTGGGGGTTGGCGTAGTCTGTTGGAGAGAGACAGGAAGAGTGGTCTCCATTTCAGGTCTCTCTCTCCTGGTGTGGAGGTGCCACCATCGCAATTATGATCCTGGCCCAAATGTAGATGGTCGAACATTTTGTATTTTCTCTGAGCACACTAAAACAGTGAATTTTAATTAGAAATAAAGGGAAAACATAAGGGGAAGAAAAAGGAAACTTGTGAAGCAGAGTCTCCTTACCTATCAGTGTATGCCTTGTTTTCCTTGCTGTCTGTGATCCAGTTCCAGGACCCTAAATCTTCTGGTCCCTTCTCCTGACATGAATTGCCATCTGCACCCTGTCTTGTCTCTGGCACTGGTCCCTAACTCCAGCCCAGAGATATGTTTCTGGAAACTCCTCTCATCTGCTCCTCTACCACCTGTTCTACATCCTTAGTGGAGGAGTGGAATGTCATGGAACAAGCCAGAAGCCAGCAATTTTCCAGGGGTCCAAACCAGAGAAGCTGATTTTAAACATCATACTGAATCTAAGAAGCAAGAGCTCTGATTTCAGAAGGAAAGGGATAGAAGGCAATAGGATTTGAGTGACATATTTCTACTAGCTGTTTCTCATATACAGTCTAATTTAATTCTTTCCCAAACTGATTTATTTTTCTCATTTAATGGATGAAATAATTGAATCTCAGAGACTTAAATTACTGTGCTCAAGGTCACCAGGGCATGGTGATGGTATAACTGAGGCTATTCTTGTTCTATCCCCCTTCCCTGAAATGGTAGCTTCATGAATTGATACAGACGGTTCAAGTTTATTCAGGGGTAAGTGGGTGCTCACCACTAAGGGATTTGATTGTATTATCTCACTTAATTCTCTCAACAACCTAATGAAGTAGGACCTGTTATCTACCAATCCATCCATCCTCCTATCCATCCCTCCATCTTTAATTCACAAATATATAAACTAAGACTTGGAGAGGTTAAATTCTGGCAAGATGTTCAGTTATTCAAGACTAGGGCAGGAATTTGAAAGCAGAGAGTCTAAATCAAGTATCTGAATAATCACACTATGTTATACTGCAGAGACACAACATGTGTGACTATGTATGTATGTATATGTATGTACGTACATGTGTATATATGTATGTACTTGTGTCTACATTTCTATTTTGCTTCTTTACTGTTGTATCTCTAGCACATAGAATAATGCCTGACACACAGTAGGTGTGTAAGAAATAATTGCTGAATGAATGAATTTACCTGATTTGCATGCCTGTAAGGAAGATATGAAAGAGATGGTGCTGTCAAAATAGCTCAAGGTGAATTTTTTAATAAAATGACTTTCTGATGACACAGACTGGAAGGTCCAGGGGTAATTCAGGGGCTCAGGGCTGGCAAGTTACTGAAACCAGAGGAGAGGATTAACAATTTCCAGATGAAGTATACATGCATTGGAGGAGACCCCCAGGGATGGGCTGGTCCTCCCGCTCTTTCCTCACTCCAGTCTCTTATCAGGACTCCCCAACTGCCATCTCCAACTGGAAGCCAGGAGGCAAGGGAGACCCTGGCTGTGGTTCATACAGATCAACTTCCAGGGGAGAGAGCAGAGTGGGGAAAGTGGGAAGATTGGGAGCAGCCCAGAGATGCAACCTGGCAGAGAATGACTGTGTGGCATTTTCCTCTTTCTGCTAATCTGCCCTTTCCAGGAAATAGTGCTTCCTCCAAGAACATGCCAATTACTGAATATATGAACCTGGGTCATCTGCAGCCATATAGGGAGAAGACAAGCAGAAAGGAATATTTAAGAGACTAAGTTAGTAATTGGCCAGAGATGGAAACTGCCAGGAAGAAGTGGGGCTTGGTCTGACTTAATTCCACAGGCCATCTGTGAATGGGCTGGGGATAAAGAGGCTTCTGGTTATTTTTGTCCTATGCTATCTAATATTGGTTGCTGCTATCCATCACTTGACAGATGGGCTTTCTTGGGGCAGAACCAAGCCTGAGTGGGTACCACCCTTTCTTCCTCAAGGCCTTGACTATTCTTTATCACCCTCTAGTTAAAGCCATGCAACTTCTCAGTGGAGTTTTAGTTAGGAAGTGAGTCCTTTAGTTAGGAAGGGTTTTAGTTAGAAGTGTACCTTTCTTTGTTGTTTCCCACAAAGGCATTGGTGGGCCCCTAAGCCATCCCCTCAAAGGATTATGTTTTTTCATAGGAAGGTGCTTTTGAGACCAGCTGTGACTTCTGGAGTTTCCTCTTGTTGTTAGGTGCCATGAAGCCTGGTCTGACTCATAGTGCCCCTCATGGGGTTTTCAATGGCTGATTGTTTCAGGATAGTTTCAGGAGTGGATTGCCACATCCTCCTCCTATTTTTTTGCAGTGCTAGGGAAACACCTGAGGGCTTCAGAGAGCACAGAGCAGCACTTTACCGACTGAGCTATATCCCTTGTTAGTCTGCCTAAATGAGGACCCTTGTATACAAGTATATTTTCAGAACTACAATAAATATCATAGTTAACATGGCTCACAAATGGTCTTGTTCTCTTCTACTTTCTTTTTTAAAAAATTAGCTAATTAATTAATCTTAAACTGATAAATTATGTACATTTATGATATATAAAATATTTTAAATATGTATGTATACCTTGTGGAATGGTGAAATTATGCTAATTAACATATATATTACCTCACCTACTTTTCATGTATTTGTGATGAAAACACTTAACATCTACTCTTTTAGTTATTCTCTTCCACTTTCTGCTCTGAGTTCCCACCTTAGATAATTTTCCTGCTCAACTCCTGGAATTTTTCTTTCCTTCTCCATTTGTCCATTTTTCCTTCCAGTATAGTTTTATCCTTGCTAAGGGATCTTTATTTTATTTTTTACCCCTTTCAATACTGGCGGGCTGAACCCAAGACCCTAGGGCCTTATACATACTTTGCAAGTGCTTCACCACTGAGCTGCACCCCAGCCCCTTTTTTATTTTTTATCTTGAGATGGAGTCTCACTAAGTTACACAAGCTGCCTCTGGCCTGGGACTAGTGCGCCTCCTGCCTCTGTGTCCTGAGGTGTATGTACCACTGCTTCCGGCACTAAGGGATCTTTTAGGTGGAAAACTATATAAATAAGTCAAATATATTGCTGTAAGAGGTTTCATTTCCTGAGAACAGCATTTTGTGTTGCTAATTTCTTATGACTGTATTTTGAACCCTATTCATTCAATATAGTGTGTTGCTAAAACTGTGGATGATGGAGGTAGGTATATCCAAGTTCACATTACTATAGGTAGGATTCTTATACTCTATCAGCATCATTCACTCATTCATTCCAAAAACATTTATTGAGTGCCTATGTGTTAGTCAGCTTGTGTATTGTTATGACCACAATATCTGACAGAGACAACTTGTTATGGTTCAAATTAAAAATGTCACTCAAAGGTCATGGGTTGGAATATTTTGTTGGTAGCTGGTAGCACTGTCCTGGGAGCTGTGGAACTTTGGGAGGTGAGACCTGGCTTTGCAGAAGGAGGTCACTTGGGGCAGGCCTTTGGAGATTTTAGTTCTTGTCACTCTCTTTGTTCCTGATCTGCCAAATGTGAGGAGATTGTCTACCATAGGTGTCTACCTGCCACCTGCCCTTCCACCATGCCTTCCAGCTTCTATGGGCTGAAATACTCTTGACTGTGAACTCTAATAAAACTTTAATCCCATTAATTTATTTCCATCAGTTGTCTTCCCACAGTGATACATAGCTGACTAACACACAACTTTAAGAAAGGAGAGAATTTTTTGGTCATGGTTTCAAAGGGTATCAGTCCATAGTGGCAGGTAAGGCATGACCGAGGAGCTGGTGGCAAAAGCTTGTGTTGAAGGTCCTTCACCTCGCAGTGGACAGGAACAGTGAGCTGGAACTGGGGCTGGATAACCTTCAAGCGCCTGCCCTCAGTGACCCAACTCCACCTGCATTTTATATTCAAACCCTAATAGCCTCCGAAGTACCAGGTGCTTTTTAAGGCTCTGACGAATTAGAAATAGATAATGCTGCCTTGAAGCCTTGTCCTGTTGGAGCACATTCCCTTATAAGATGATGAAAACAATGTCTGCCTTGGAGGCTGGCTGTTAGGATAAGATGAGATGATATATGTAAATCAACCCAGAGAACTTGGCACCTGCTAGTTGCTTAATAAGTCTTATTTGTCATCCTTTCCCTGCAGATAATAAGCATGATATTAGATACATTTTAGAGATTTTTGTGAAAGATTGGGGGAAAGTATTTTTGTATGGATTTTTCAATCAGACCATTTTCAAGCATCATTAAAGTTTTAAAATTTCTTATTTGTCATCTTGGTTTTTAAATTGTCAGGGAAGACTCATTTCTTTAAGGGTATAAGGTGGAACAGTTATTTCACATAAATTTAAAGTCACTTTTGGGGCTGGGGATGTAGGTCAGTGGTAAAGCACTTGCCCAGCATTTGTGAAATCCCAGGTTAAACTCCCACACCACAAAATACATACATACATACATACATACATACATACATACA
>VMDO01026075.1:0-27210 GCA_007922755.1 Pedetes capensis | reverse complement strand
GAGTGGCTTTTTAAAAGCTGAAGAAAAGTTTAAAGAACAAATGAAATCTTTTTAAAAACTTGTCAAAAGGCACAAAGCCTGCAGTTGTAGCTCTGTGGCATCCGATCCTGTCAAATCTCAGAAGCTAAGCAGGGTAGTGCCTGGTTAGTACCTGGATGGGAGACCGCCTGGGGACACCAGAAGCTGAGGCTTGGGAGACGGACCCAGCAACCCACTCCCAAAAATCAATCTGCCGTTGAAAACCCAATGAATAGCAGAGAAGCACTGACAATAGTGTTTCCCCTGTTGTACACAGGGTCGCTATGAATTGAATACCAACTCAATGGCACCTAACAAAACAACAAAGGCACAAAAGGATGTCCAAGGCAACCAGGCAGAATGTGAGCACCAGATCCAAGAGAGAAGGGAAGCATCAGGTGAGCTCAACTTTGTGCATTCCGGCATCGCCTTCAGGGCAGGGGTCAATTCTTGGGACTGAGGCAGAGACTGAGCGACAGGGCAGGAGATGCTGAGGCAGAGAAGCCAGCAGAGCTGCAGGCAATTTTATGGGACTAGGAAGACAAAATGAGGTGGACGTTTCCAAAATCGGCCTTGAGACAACGAAAAGAGGATGCCAAGAATAAATCCAACGCTCAGGAGTGGTTTTCCCCAATGTGTCAGAAGATTGCAACTCAAAATACAGATAGGATTAATGAGGGTGTAAAGTTATATAAATCCAAATGAATATTAATCACATGAAATTGTAATAATAACTTGTATATATTTAAACATGTGGATAATTAAACTGGATAACAAAATACAAGAGAGGTTACATGGAGTTAAAGTGATTTAGGGTGTCTGCATTGTTTTTGTTGTTAAGTGCCATGGAGTCTACTCATAGCGTCCTACTCATAGCAACACTTATCGGGTTTACAATGGCTGAGTTTTTCAGGATTACTTCGGGAGTGGATTGCCATGTCCTTCTCCCATGTTTGCGGTGCTAGAGATGGAACCCAGATCCTCAGAGACTGCAGGGTGGCGCCTCCATCAACTGAGCTAAACCCCAGCCCCCAGCATTGTCTTAGAAGTAAAAAAGAACTCATTTATATGTTAGACTGGAATAAGTCAAGACCAAATCTTTAGAACCCTAGGATAACTTCTAAAAACAGCATAGAAACATCTATTGAGAAAATCTTTTTTTAAAGTTTAGTAAAAGAGAAGATGAAAACAAATTTAAGTTGCTTAATCTGAAAGACAGAAAAAGAACATAAATGAGCAGAATGAGGGGTCAGTACCCGGACAATTATCAAGAGGCGGTGTGAAGGGTAGAGAGCTTCCTACTATACTGACATAACAGGATTCCTATTGAAGGCAGACCAGGGTGACACCAATGTTAATCAAACTTTTCTACAGAATAGAAAAAGAGACAACAAACACTTCCTAACTCGTTTTATGAAGCCATCATGAACTCAATACCAAAATCTGAAAAGAGCATGATCAAAAAGAAAAAGATTGCACACCAATTTCTCTCCTTGACATGGTTTACAAAGCACAGAAAAAGAACAGCAGCCTTTGACCCCTGGGAGCCGGCTGGCATGGACAGCAAGCCCTTGATGTTGCCAAGAGCAGGCCTGGCACCCCAGGTAAGCCCCGGGGTGCCCTTGTAGAAGGGAAACCCTTTCACAGAACACCAACAGCCTGTAAGGTCACTGTGGAACTGCGACCATAATCACGTCTGAACACAAGCACCAGACCGCTGTCCAAGCCACAAAAATGATGAAACACCCTCGCATTGTGGTTACTTACGTGACTGCTGCTTCTTTTCTGTAGGGATGTGGCCTAGAGAGGCAGCACGCCTCAACGCCTGTCTGGTCTACCTGGGGGACCAGGACTCGTTCCTGGGGCAGTAATCTCTGCCCTACATCCAGGTTCTTTGGGCATTGAGTGAGCCAAGATGGCTCTGGTATCCAGCTGCCTCCTGAAACCCCTCAACACCTGATTGGCCATCTCTCAATTAGTGTAGGACCCCTGATTGGGCAGTTAAGGGACAACATCTGATTGGTTCCCATTACAATGCCACAATTTGCAACTCCCTCCTGATCCAATCACCCTTTAGTACGTGGCAGCGTCTGATTGGTCCCTGAAGGTTATATAGGCATGGTGCACAGGGCAAGCAGCAGCAGCTGCAGTCTGACCATCGACCCAGACAAGGAAGCACAATAAAGAGCTGTTGATGAGCACCTGAACTTTAAGCGTCGTCATTGGGAATAAGAAGCAAGGAGCCGCCATGAGCGTAAATCTCTGAGCCTGCCATTCTCAAGGCTTCTCAGAGTAGCTGAACCGTTCCAGGCAGCACAGCACAGCTCTTCAGCAGCACTTATCACACAGCAGGTCTTCAGCCACAGGGTTCAACTCATGGCGGACCAGAGCGGTTCCCAGCAGCAAGCCCAGCCCCACACTTTCCCACTTATAACTGTGGCCTCCGTGCACTTGCCCGGCCTTTCAGATGAAATGTATTAAGACACTCAGTTACTGAATGTCCTCACATCCTGACAGCAGGATCAGAGCAAAGCTCCACTTCCTTAAACTCTCCCCCAAAACATCAAATCCTTCCTCCCTTTTTCTTGTCTTTTCAAGTTTTTGTGTTGCTGTTGTTGTTGTTAATTTTTTTGTTTGTTGGGGGATTGTTTGCTTCTCTTTTTTTATTTGTTTTTCTGTTTTGTTTTTGGTTTTGTTTTTTAAGATGAGGCCTCACTAAGTTGCCCAAACTAGCCTCAAAACCCACCCTCATGCCTCAGTCTCCCCAGGAACTGGAATGACACTGAAGTGCCACCACACCTGGCTCCTGCTGCTGCTGCTGCTGTTAGGTGCTGTCGAGTCGTGTCTGACTCATAGCGACCTTCATAGGATTTTCAAAGGCTGGCTGTTTCAGGATTGCCTCAGGAGTGGATTCCCACATCCTTCTTCCAGTTTTGTAGTGCTAGGAATTGAACTAGGGGCCTCAGAGACTGCAGAGGGGTGCTCTACCAACTGAGATAAATCCCAGCCCCACCTGGCTCCTAGCCCCCTCTTATTACAACACTCTCTGGTTCCCGCTATGTGCAGTCTCCCTCCCTCCTTACAATAACAGATAAACCAATAAACCTAATTTGTCATGTGTGTTCCCAGTGGTCTTTGGCTATACGGTATTGACATATGCTAAAATGTTCAGCAAACATTTGCATGTCAAATCCAACAATACATAAAATAACAATGCAACAAAACCAAGTTAGGTGCATTCCAGGAATGGAATTCAAGGTTAGTTTACTATTCAAAAGTCAAGCAATGTGCCCTCATAAAAGATGTCCAGACAGCTCTGAGCCTCTTCCACCATGGGAGAAGAACGTGAGAATGCAGTGATAAGACACTGTACAGAGCAGAACATGTCCCTGACTGGATGCTGGATCTGCCAACACCTTAATCTTGGACCTCATAGCCTCCAGAACTGTAAGGAATAAGTTTCTGTTCCTTATAAGAAAAAATAAAAGAAAAAGGGGGAAAATGAAAGGAAAGAAAGAAAGAAAGAAGAAAGAAATGAAGGAAGAAAGGAAGGAAGACAGAAAAGAAAAACAATGTAATGAATCATACTACAACAAAAAACTTAAATGTAATGTGGTCATATTAGTAAACATACAAATTGCATCTAGTAAAATTCAGCATTTATTCATGTTAACAAAAATGCAAACTTAGAATGAAATTTCGCTCTTGATATAGACTACCTGTAAAACTATACTGTAAGCATCAACCTCAATGGTGAAATGTGAAAAACATTGTCCTCTGATCCAGAGAATAAAATAAGTATGCCACAATGGTCACTTCTATTCACACAACTGGTGGTTTTCACCAGGATGGTAATGCAGTAAAACAACAGAACAAATCTGATAAAGATTTGCAAAAGTCCTATGCTGAAAATCACAAATATTAAAGGAAATCCTCAATATCTGATTCAATGTAAAGTTATGTCCTTCAAATGAGTTAAAAGATTTAATGTTCTAAAGGTGTAAGTTAGTCCCAAGTAAATCTATATCCCAGCAGAGCTTTTTGTGAAAATTGCCATCTGCTTTAAAATTTATGTAGCAATGCAAAGTGTCAAGAACAATTAAGGCCATCTACAAGAAGAAAGGGGCTGGGATTTAGCTCAGTTGGTAGAGCACTGCTCTGCAGTCTCTGAGGTCCTGAGTTCGATTCCCAGCACCACAAAAATGGGAGAAGGACGTGGCAACCCACTCCCAAGGCAATCCCAAAACAATCTGCCATTGAAAACCCTGAGGGTTGCTATGAGTCGGACACAACTCAAGGGCACCTAACAACAACAGAAGAAGAAAAGGCTTGAGGTTTTATGCAAGCAGATATCAAGGCACATTGTAAAACCACAGCAATTAAGAGAGTGAGGTACAGAGCAATAGACCTCTGGAACAGAAGAGAGTACAGAAACTGTCACTTGATTTTTGACAAAGGGTAACACATCAGTCCAATCAAGAAAGAATATCCTTTTCAACACATCTCTATAGACCAGTTACAACCAATATGGAAAAACAAATCTTAAAATCTCTACTTCACATCAAACATAATAAACTTGAGATAGACTGACGCTGTAAGAGTAGATAAACATACAATAAAGATTCTAAGCAAAAAAGGGAGAATATCTTCATGACCTTGGAATTCTTAAAGATACAGCAGCAATAACTACAAATGAAATAATGGACAAATACAACTACATTAAAAGTAAGAATTTTGGTTCACAAAAACGCCCCATTAAGAAAGTGAAAATGCAAACAACAGACTTGGAGAAAATACTGGTAAGACACATATCTACCAAAGGGCTTATATCTAGAAATATAAAACTTCCTATAAGTCAATTAGAACTAGACAGACCATCTAATAGAAAAATGGGCAATAGAAATTGAGTAAGGACTTTATAAAAAAAATCTACATGAGCTTCAAGCATATGAAAAGAAATTCAACATTAGTCATCAGGAGCATACAAATTAAAATTACAACGAAATGTCATTATCTACCTATAGAACACCAATTTCAGTTGAGGATATCCACAGTTGAATTTTTCGAAGACTACTACTGATTATGTAAATTAGTACAACAGACTAAAAATAGTTGCATGGTATCCCTTGCTTACCTCACGGCCAGCAACTCTACTTGTGAGCATATCCCCAAAAGCAAGTGAGCACATATATGCACCAAAACACATGCACCAGAGTATTCAGAGAATCACTCTTACTAATAACCCCAAATGGGAAACAACTCGAAGTTGATGGACAAACTGGTATATTCAGAGAATAGAATGTCCTGTAAAAATGAGAATAAATAAGCCTGCCAAATGTAACAGCATAAATGAAATTACTGAATAAAATACTCCAGACACTAAAGAGTCCCTGCTATGTGATTTCATTTCCATACAGTTGAAAAACTTGCACAATCAATTGTCAGTGACTGAAGTCAGGATCCTGGTTAACTTGGGAAGTGAGGCTGGAGAGTATGGGGAGAGGACCTAAGGAGAGATTCTGAGTTGACAGAAATGCTCTGTATCTTGGCCTGGATGGCATTCATAACTTATATTCACCTTGTGAAAATTCATCACGTGCTTTCCTCTGTTATACCTTAATAAAAAGTTTCATTTGTTTATTTTGATGTATGTATGTATATATTTATTGGTGCTGGGGATTGAACCTTGTGGATCGTAAGCACATGATCTATCCATAAGTTACACTCTCAGCCCCAAAAGTTTTTGTTGTTGTTTGTTGTTTTGCTTGTTGTTGTTGTTGTTGTTCTTTTGGCTTTGCTTCTGGAAAGAGGGTCTGGCTATGTAGCCCAGGCTTGCTTCAAACTCATCATCCTCCTGCCTCTGCCTCCTGAGTGCTGAGCTCACACACGTGCTCCATCATGCCCAACAAGTTTATTATTTTAAGGTCAAGGAAGGATAATTATTTCCTTAAAGACATATGTAAATGTAGGAGGATGGAAGGGGTTAACTTTGCTTGATATTTCGACTGGGAACTTTGGGAGGCTAGAGGACTGTATAGATGTTCCAATTACTTCCCAAGACATGGTACCATTCCTTGGAGCATTTATGATGACCTTTTGCTGCTTGATCAATCATTCCCTCCTTTCCATTCAATCTTCTAAATGCCCTAAAGAAATCTACATAACGATTCCTGGCCCATTGATGCCTGAGCAAAAATAATTAAGCTCTCAGACCCAAGTCTCCCTCTCCTAATTATATCAGCGCCACCCTAGCCACCACAATGGCCCAGAATGGAAACGCGTGTTGGCCATTTCCCTGTGGAATGCCACAAAGGCCCATTGTGGGTTTGCAAAAGACAAGGCTTCCCGGGCGAAATCCCTCAACAGGAAGAATTTAGCTCATCCTGGCATCCCACTGCAGAAATAAACGCTTTCTAGTTAAGGTTTGAAGAAACAAGGTTCTGAGGAGAGAATAAAGAAGGAAATAGGTAATAGTACACTGGGAAGTTGCTACTGGATTTAAATTCTTTTTGTTGTTGTTGTTTTGGTTTGGTTCTGGTTTTGTTATGTTTTGTTTTTGAAATAGGGTCTTGCTGTGTAGCCCAGGCTGGCCTGGAACTCTCGCTGTAGACCAAGCTGGCATTGAACTTGTGTGAATCCTCCTGCCTCAGCCTCGGGAGTGCTGGGATTACAGTCAGGCACCACCACGCCCCGCTCAATTCTGGGTGTTTCTAACTGGTTGTTTGGTAATAGTCAGCTTGTGCAGCTTATGAGCTGCAAAATGGGTGGATATTTGACTGGATGTGACTACACCCTTTCCCAATGGGAACAGCCTGATAAACTGATGAATCCAAGGCAAGAAAGAAAGATAGGGAAAATCTGCAAGACATGGCAAGGAAAGGGCTTCTCTTACCCCAGGATCTGGCCTAAGTCTTATCAGCAAAGAATTCCAGCACAATCGAAAAAGACAAGCTGCTGTGGGAACCTCCCGCATAGAAACCAGTGCTTTTGTAAGAATCTCACTAAACCAGATGATGGACTATAATGAAAATTAACAGGCCTAAGTTATTTCTTTGTGACTAGATGTAGTAAGAATTTCTTTGACTATCCCAGTCTAGGCATTTGAACAATGCACCTTTTCCTATCTCTAAATCTACACTGGGCACTTGCTGGAAGCCTGTTGAACAATGGAACTTCAAAAGCCCCAAAGGCATATACATATTTTTGCTGTTCTCAGGTGCCATCGAGTCTGTGTCCAACTCATAGTGACCCTACCTACAACAGACGAAACACTATTGTCAGTGATTCTCTGCTATTCACTGGGTTTTCAATGATTGATTTTTGGGAGTGGGTTGCTGAGTCTGTCTCCCATGCCTATAGCACCTGGTGTTCCCAGGCAGTCTCCCATTCAAGTCCTCTCCAGGCCTGACTCTGCTTAGCTTCTGAGATCTGACAGGATTGGATGCCACAGTGGTATGGCTGCAAGATATATCTGTGTGTGTGTGTGTGTGTGTGTGTGTGTGTGTGTGTTATGAAGATACCTAGGCATGACTCTGTCTCTCTTGAGAGGCCCACATCCATGTCTTGGATATGTACTATTATTTCCTCAGGAGCCTCTCTCTCTCTCTCTCTCTCTCTCTCTCTCTCTCTCTCTGTATGTGTGTTTGTGTGTGTACACCCATGCTTTAGCCTCAAACTGTATTATCCCTTATCTTTACCTAATAAACTCGAAACTCTGCTTCATTTCTCTGTTTCCTGGAATTCTTTTCAGCAACCGAGACTAGGACCCAGCATTCCCTGGGTCATGGTCCCCAGGAGGGGAATTCCTCAGGGCAGGTGGTAACATTGGAGTACAGTACCCCTAAACCCCACAGACAAATCCTCTTAAGGTGATTTCTGAATGACTGATTTTAAACCCTCCCTTGATATCTTGAAGCTCTGACACCAGAGGCTCTAAAGCTGAGCTGAGGACTGGTGCCCTCCTCTCAACGGCACATAGTACGCTTTGTCACATATGCTGGAATATTAACCAGGCATATCAAAAAGCTACCTTTCTTCACTTGTTCCTGACCAGGGGACATGTGTTTTGAGAACGTATGATGATGTTCCGTCTGCTTGACTCTCAACCTGGTATGTGGTCTTTAAGCCCATGACTTCTGGTGTGTGTGCGTGCGTGTGTGTGTGCGCGCGCGTGTGTGTGTTTCTTTGTTTTCTTTTCCACATTAGCACTGAATGTAACAGAGCACAGTAACAAAGGGAACCTTACATGGAGCCAAAATACAGTGAAATTCTTTTAAGCCACTGGTCAGATGGTCATTAAACAGGGAAGAAATTTTTATTTTTCCCAAAGGTTTAAGCCAGATGTGGTTTCCATTCAGGGGCATTTTAGATTGTTCTGGGAAAAATTTAAAACCTCTATACAATTACTATATTATAGAAATGGAAATCTCCCTATTTCCTTCTCCCAGTATGGATACACTCAACAGCTTCCAACCTTAGCTGTCCTGAATGTGACATACCTAGGTGGCTACAAGTTCCCATTAACTCAGGACCAGGTGTTGATGTCAACTCTGCCACCTCGAGCCACTCCCCACAATGTACACTTCACGAAGCAGCACTAGCAACATCATTGAGCTTCTCAAAAGAGTCCAAGGGCAGACTGCAGGGTCAACTGAGAACTTAGTAGTACCATATGGTCACTGTCCTAAGCAGGGGGTATACACTGGTGAGCACCAAATAGACACAACTGTTGACTTCACAGAAACAACCCTCTAGGACTAACTTTAAAAGTATAGGATATCCAGAAGGACCCCTTCACTAAGTGAAAGTCCTTCATGTAACTCCAATTTTTAAAAGATCTCATTAATTCTACACACAATGGAATAGGACTTAGGGGCTGAGGAGAAAAAGGTAACTCCAAAGCTCTTAATTATTAGTGTCATCCTTAAGTTTGCTTTCACATGTTAAGGGTACCTCTATATAATATTTAAAGGATGTCAATGAAATAGCACCATGTGCAACAGAAAAATAATCATATATTGTTGGTAGGTGCCACTGAGTCACATCTGACTCATAGTGACCCTCATAGAGTTTTCAATGGCTGGTTGTTTTGGGATTGCCTCGGGAGTGGATTGCCACATCCTTCTTCCATTTCTGCGGTGCTAGGAATCAAACTTGGGACCTCAGAGACTGCAGAGCAGTGCTCTACCAACTGCGCTAAATCCCAGCCAGTGAGAAATCATGTATAAATAATATATAATCTCAGCTTGGTTGTTACTTAAGTAATGATAATTCATATTTAGGAATTCCAGTATTTTCTTGGAGAAGACAAGAAGAGATGCAGATAGAAGCAAGAGACTATGTTACCTTCTTGAATGTGTAAAATATGGGAGCTGGGGCTACAGGGAAGCAACTTGGGCACTTAACAAATCACAAGCATTTAGAACAATAGCGTTCAGAAGATCATTTGGTTAGCGGAGAATAGTTCCCTTGGATCTTTGACTCATAGAAGAACATTGAGTGAGTTTCCAGAAAGTTGTTTTGCTGTTGTTCTAGTTGTGCATTCCAGAGGGGCCCAGAGACAGGGTCAGATTGCTCACAGGCTCATGAATGATCAACTCAGGTGGCCAAGAATGCAGGGCAAGGCTGGATGAAGCCCAGGTGAGCGGCAGAGAGGTCGGGGGTGAAGCAACCAAAGACTGGAAGCCTCAATAGGGAGTGCTGATTCATTCCTGCGTGTGGGCAATAAACTCTCTGAAGGGCATTTCAAAAATGTTCCATTATTTGAACAAGTACACTGTCCACTTTGAGGATGGGCACAGGTATTAAGATGATTTGCTTCAAACGAATTCCATGGCATAATTCCCCTATTTCTCTGTTAATAAAGAAGAAAAGAAACACCTGAAAACAGCCCAGAAACAAAGGCTAGGATTTGAGGTGGACAGAAAGCATTGCACTGGAGACCCAGGGTGAGGTGCAGGGCTGTGTGCCTTAAAGCCAGCCAGCATTTATGTTGAATGGAATTTCTTGTTTTTGAGACAAGTTCTAGCTATATAGCCTAGGCTAGCTTCAAACTCTTTTAGCTCAGTTGGTAGAGCGCTGCGCTGTAGTCTCTGAGGTCCCGAGTTCAATTTCCAGCACCACAAAAATGGGAGATGGACCTGGCAATCCATTCCCAAGGAAATCCTAAAACAGTAAGCCATTGAAAACCCTATGAGGGTCGCTATGAGTCAGATACTGACTTAACGGCACCTAACAACAACAAGCTTCAAACTCACAATCCTCCTGCCTCACCTTCCCAAGTGCTGGGAATGCAGGCATGCACTACCACACCCAGATTTCAAATGGAATTTGACTTTGGGTAGAAATAACTACCTAATGAGAGACTAAAAAATGATGTCTGTGTAAATAACAGACACTTTTTGTATATGATCAAGTAAAAGCTACCAGTGGTGGCAGCATGAGTAACCAGAGACCTGAGAACTTTTCCTTAAGAAAGTCATTTATTCTGTGGTCCTGATGTACCTGTCTGTACATCTGATGCGTTGCTATAGGAAAACAAGGCAGAGCTGGGGAAGAGGAGAATTTTTCACAATGCATAATACTCTCTATCTCTAAATGCTGTGGTTGTTGTAAGCTACGTTATTGCTAGGCGTCATCAAGTCAGGTCTACCTCATAGCCACCTTCACAGGGTTTTCAATGATTGATTGTTCCGGGATTGCTTCAAGAGTGGATTGCCACATCCTCCTCCTGTTTTTGTAGTGCTGGGGATCAAGTTGAGGCCTCAGAGAGTGCAGAGCAGCACTCTACAACTGGGCTAAACCTCAGCCCTACCCAAACAGAAATATTATAGCCTTAAAAACACATGCAAAGCCAGGCACGGTGGCGCACACCTGTAATGCTAGGGAGGTGGAGGCAGGAGGATCGCAAGTTCAAGACCAGAGGCAGTCTATGTTACTTAGCAAGACCCTGTCTCAAAAAGTAAAAAAATGGGCTGTGGGTGCAGCTCAGTGGTCCAGCACTTGCAGAGCATGCAAACGCGAGACCCTGGGTTCAACCCTCAGTACCACAAAAAAAAAAAAAAAAAGGCAAAAATTAAATCCTATAGAGCCATTCATAGTTGATTAAAGAAGGTGTTGTCATTTCTATGAGAAGTTGAACATCGACACCGTTCTCTGTCACAATAACCTTTCACAGTACAAATCACTCCAGATAATAACTCTCTTCCTTAGGTATATGTCCTCCAAGTGGTATGTGTAGATTGGTGAACCTCATCTGAGTGCTAAGCAACAACAACAAATCTAAACTTCATCATTCTTAGTCAACTCTGGGAATCTATTAAATAAGGGGAGCCTGTCATCTCTCCAACCCACACCCTGTGTGAGGATTTGATAAATGTCACATTGGTGAGTAAGGTGAAGAAATTGAACTATATTTAACTTGGCAGATGTAAGGAACTGTCAGGCTGGGCATTTGAAGTCAGGTAATCCTTCAGCGCCTGCATCTCTGAATGCTTAGTGATCATACAGTTCTCTTGAGACCATGGAATTGGGAGGAAAAACTCTGAATAAAGGCATTTTCCTTTGTACAGTCAAATAGACTTCAGGCTTCTAGCTCACCTTCACCACTACTTATTTTTATTTTTTGCTTAATGAAACTAAAATAGAGTAAACGTATTCTAAATGACCTGATTCTCAAGTCCTGCTTGTTAACTAGGAATGTGACAATGAGCTCAGGAGGTTATTTTTGAACTAGGCTGATGTCACTGCTTCTAACCTGCTGAGTAGTCATTTATCCTGAGGACTAAAAAGGTAACCCAGAAATAATGTCTAAGATAAAAAGTGCATTTGATTTGGCATCATCAGTTAGTTTTCCCCAGAAAATGAAGAAAATGCCCTCCATGACTCTAGGACTCCTAGACCTATTGAGCACAGGAGATGAGATTTGCAGCCCAATGTCGTCTCTTCATTTATCCAGAGATGCCAGTCAGATGCAGAGCATCCGGGCACCGGTTCAGGATATTACACCAGGTGCTTTGCTTTCTTGTGCCTTCAAGCCATAATGCGCTTCACAAGGAATTAATTTTCCCTTGAAACTCACTGTAAAGCCCAATGAAAGAAATATCTACCACTTCTATCTTTTTTAATTCCAAAGCATAATGGAAGAATGGCTTCTATCAGAGATCTCTGCCTTCTCTGTATTGAAAACAAAAATAAAAGGTAAGAAACCAGCCCTGAAATGGAACTTTCAGAAAACATTTTCACAGAAGTATGCAATATAGAGGCTGTTCCCAACAAGCAGAAAAGTTAATGACATGGAAGACTTGAGTTATGAGCATTTAAAAATGATCTCTTTTGACGAATTTGGGCAACCGCAAGCTCACTATTTTGATTTCTCTTTATCATAATGTTTCTGAGGGCAGCATTATAGAGCTTTTTAAAAGGACATACTTCAGGTTTAAAAGGGCATATTTAAAAGGACTGATTAGAAAGGTTCTTCCTAAGCATTTTGAGATTATGCAGCAAAGATTCTATAAAAGAAAGAAGAAGAACTGGGGATATAACTCAGTGGTGGAGTGCATGCCTCCCATGTGTAAGGCCCTTAGTTTGATCCCCAGCACCATAAAAAAGAAGGAAAAAGGAAAAAACTACCCAAGAGTTAGTGCTAGGAAACACTGAGCAAGTTTTTCCTATGAAGCTCTTAGAGTCATTAGCCTTAGTTCCATTTAGATAACCATTAGTCATGGTTCCTGGTTAAATGGTCATTAGGTATTTTTCTAGACAGTTTTTGCACTTTGTCATAAGCACAATGAGTCTTGCTGCAACGTCAAATGCTCATTCAAATGTTAAAAAGGGACAGGAATCAGTAAAGGCCAAATACTTATCTCTAGGCTGAGCTGGACATGATTTTATAGCCAGATTCCAGCCATGCAGAGAAACAAATTACTGAGCAGTAGAGATGGGCTAGCCCAAACCAGGAATTGACCAGAAGATTGTCTCAGTAAGTAGTGGAAGTTTGGGGTTTGAAAATATTTCTTTCAGAAGATTGTTGTTGTTGTTAGGTGCCGTCAAGTCAGTACCCCACTCATAGCGACCCTCATAGGGTTTTCAATGGCTGACTGTTTCGGGATTTCCTTAGGAGTGGATTGCCAGGTCCTTCTCCCATTTTTGCAGTGCTGGGAATTGAACTTGGGACCTCAGAGACTGCAGTGCAGTGCTCTACCAACTGAGCTAAATCCCAGTCCCTTTCAGAAGATGGAACACTGGAAATGGTTCTTCATGCCAGCTCAGCTGTAATACCTATACTATGAACAGCTGCCACACAGCTGAATTTGTACATGGAGACAAAATAAAGATCTGTCTTATTCCAACAAGCTTTTATCAGGGAGAACACTTCTATGTCATCAAATACATCTAATGTCTTGCTGATTGTCTCTTTTTTATCAGATGAGAAGTATTTCCTTTCTTGAGGAAGAAATAGGAATGCTCCCTTACCGTAACTTTTCCTGTAATAACTGGTAACAGTATTCCAGTCCAAATCAACTACAAAGTTCAACAAGGGTAAAACAGTAAGAAATTCGCCCAGGGAAAAGAAGCGTGTCTTCAGAGTTGCCATTTCTTTCTTGTCAAGACCTTGGGGGTCATTGTTTCCGGCAAAACCCACCATAAATTACAACCAATCCCCTCTTGGAATACTTCAGCTGTTACTTTCCCCTGTAAGCACCCAAAGAGTAGCAATTTTCTTTGATCACCAAGTCTTCAATTGGAATTGCTGACACAGTCTGGTTGAAAAACAGAGAATGGGAGCCAGGTATAGTGGCACATGCCTATAATCCCAGCGACTCGGGAGGCAGAGGCAGGAAGATCTCAAGTCCAAGACCAGAGGCAGTCTGGATAACTTACCAAGACCCTGTCTCAAAAAGGGCTGAGGGTACAGCTCAGTGGTCCAGCACTTGCAAAGCATGCAAGTGCAAGGCCCTGGGTTCACCCCCCAGTACCAAAAGAAGAAGAAGAAGAAGAAGAAGAAGAAGAAGAAGAAGAAGAAGAAGAAGAAGAAGAAGAAGAAGAGGAGGAGGAGGAGGAAGAAGAGGAGGAGGAGGAGGAGGAGGAGAAAAGAAAAACAGAATAGGCTGAGGGTGGTGGTGCATGTCTGTAATCCCACAGTTTCAAGAGGTAGAAGCAAGAGGATTAAGAGTTTGGGGCCAGAGGCAACCTGCATAACTTAGTGAGACCCTGCCTCAAAATAAAAAATAAAAAGAGGGCTTAGGGTACAGCCCAGTGGTGGAGCGCTTGCAAAGCATGGGTGAGGCCCTGGGTTCAACCCCCAAGTACTGCAAAACAAACAAAAAAACAAACAAACAGGGAATGGGTGCAAGGCTTAAAATATGTTACCACAGTACTTTGTCTATCCACATATCAAAGAGGCTGGTGTTTCCTGGCTCCACCTTGTGTACTGGTTCCTATTTCCCCCAAAAAAATGGTAAGTGTAATAGTGATGCAAAGTTCATTAACACTCCTATCTCTCCACCCTCTACCCTAACACATCCTGATATATAATACCCTGATCCCATGCTGGGCCTCTTTCCTATTCAGTGCCGTGCACCTGTTAATACACAATAACAATAGTGATGGAAGTGGTAAGGAAAAATAGCAGGAGTCGTTGTCATGGTGATTAACATCAATTGGCTGCTTTCCTTATGCCAGTCACTTGGCTGAACACCTTCCATATAGTACCTCATTGAATCCTCACAACACACTGTACAGTAGGTGTTATTATTATACTTATTTTTCAAACGAGAAAAGTGAGGCGTGAGGAAGCTAAGTAACTTGTTTAAGACTACACAGTTTGGCCCGGTGTGGTGGCGCATGCCTGTAATCCCAGTGGCTGGGGAGGCAGAGGCAGGAGGATCACAAGGTGGAGACCAGAGGCAGTCTGCGTACCTTAGCGAAACCCTGTCTCAAAAAGTAAAAAAAAAAAAAAAAAAAAAAAAAAAAAAAAAAAAAAAAAAAAAAAAAAAAAAAAAAAAAAAAAAAAAAAAAAAAAAAAAAAGACTACACAATTTGTAAGTGATAGAGCACTAGGATGTAAATGCAAGTAACTCTAGAGCACCCCACTTTTGAGTTTTGACATACTACTTGGAACAAATAAATAAACAAAAATAAAGATCAACTGACAAAATGTCATACTCAAGGACACTTTTACTATGGCCAAAGCTCTTTGAGTTTCGGGAATGCCAACATTAACCAGATGTTGCTCACACGAACACCTGCAAACATATTAGAGTTTCATATACATTTCTGGGAGCCATGAAATAACTTCCCCAAAGGCCTACTTGGAAATTTGTGTGACGATTTTTGGTAATAAACACATTTGCTTTGGGATGGATTCTCCAATTGGGAAAAATATAGAGTACACTCCATCCTTCATGTGCCTTCTCAGAAAAATCTACAACGAAATCTCAAAATAAGCCAGTGAGGGTGGCAACAGAACAGGGGCTATACTCTAAGTTTCTCCATGCTGCTCAATAGTCCATCTTGGTGACAAGAAGTGTGTGGTGGATGTTTTGTCATCCCCACCAACCAAGCAGCCTTACACAGAATCTATGCTTCAGAGTTTACACTGGGAATGTAGCTCACAGGTAGATAGAGTGCTTGCTGAGGACATGCATGGCCCTGGGTTCCATCCCTAGCACTGATACAAAAAATGAATCCATTCTGCAGAGTTTGAAAGTATGTTTCATAGTGACAAATGACTCAGTCCTTCCAATCTGCCTTATTGCAGTGGTCTTGGTGGTCGATTCCCCAAAACACATCCTACCCCAAATGGTTAGCCGTGTTCTATTAGACAGCTTTGTGTTGCTACAACAAGGTACCGCAGGCAATTAACGTATAAAGACAAAAGGTTTATTTAGCTCATGGTTCTGGAGGTTCAAGTCTAAAATTGGGTAGCCCATTGGTTTGGGGCACTGAGGGGAGGGCAAAAATGGTATTGGCAGGGATTGCCAGAGAAAACCACGCACATCTTGAGCCAGGAAGGAGAGCAAGTGAGCGAGCGAAAAAGAGCGAGAGAGAGAGAGAGAGCAAGCACAATATCAGGGTCTTATGAGCTACTGCAAGGGCAGAGAAATACCTGGGAGGAATGAGGGGGAAAAAGACATTTTTTCCCCTGTGTTTTGGTTTGTTTTGGTTTCGGTTTATTTTTGTTTTGCTTTGTTTGCGCACGCAAAAACAGGAAAAATAAGCCAGGCATGGTGGTGCACATCTGTAATCCCAGCACTTGGGAGACTGAGGCAGGAGGATCCCCATTAGTTCAGTGCCAGCTTGGGCTACATAGCAAGTACCAGGCCAGCCACAGCTACAGAGTGAGATTGTCTCAAAAAAAAAACCCAAATACTACTACTACTACTACTAATAATAATAATAATAATAATGGTAGTAATAATCAGGGAAGAAATTTTTCTTTCTTTTTTATTGGAAATTTTTAATGTACACCTTAATGTGATTCATTCTGACATGCTTTTCATTGTGACATTTCCATATATGGATTTTGTTGTACATTACACAGATAAGTTCCCCCTTATCTTCTTGTGCTCTTGCTCCCCCTGTCCCACCGCCCCACCAAAGACTTCTCTTCCATTTGCTTGTCTTTTTGTGGTAATATTTATCTATGTATCCTTGGGTTCCAGTTCTGTTTAAGATAGAAACTTTTTCTGTAGTGAAAAGCGTAAAAAGGAAGAAAAATTTTAAAGGCTAAGAAAATTTTTCTTAAAAGACATAATGTGCAATTGAAGATCTTTTTAGTAACTGTTTCCACGGTGCTTTATAGTGTGAAAAGTATCTTCTAAGTGTTTTCATATACATTACATTTGAATTTCATCAGCATCCTGGGATTCCGGCTAGGGCCTGGGCTGACTTCCTTTAACAAGTGAGTAAACGCTGATTCAGAGAGATCATATGACTTGCCATTATTGAGGACACATCTCTGCCAAGACGAAGCTCGCCTGGTTTGGGTCTCAGCATTTTTCGGTTATCTGTGATGTCTGTGGATTGAGGTCAGCAGCAGAGTGGAAAAGGCATAAACTTTAACGCCAGCTCTGCACCCGTCTGCTACGGACTAACCACATTACTTCAGGTCAACTGCTGGCACCTCGTACCTAATAGACGCTCACAGATGAACTTCATTGCAGCCATTTCCCCTTAGCATGAGGGATGTGTTCCCAGACCCATAGTGGATGCCTGAGGTAGCAGACAGTTCCAAAACGTACATAAACTAGGTTTTTTCTTATAATAACGTACCCATAGTAAGGTTAATTGGCAAATTAGGCAGGAGGCACAGTAAGAGAGTAACGATAATTGTTGTCAGGTGCCGTCAAGTCGGGTCTGGCTCTTAGCAATGCTTATAGGATTTTTAATGGCTGATTGTTTAGGTATTGTTTCAGGAGTGGGTCGCCAAGTCCTTCTTCTGTTTTTCCAATGTTGGGGATCGAATCCAGGGCCTCAGTGTGCACAGAGCAGCACTGTACCAACTGAGCTAAACCCCAGCCCCGTAACAGTAATAACTAATGATAAATGTGTTGCTGGTGTTAGGTGCTGTTGAGTAGTGTCCGACTCACAGCAACCCTCATAGGGTTTTCAATGGCTGAATGTTTTTTTTTTCTGGGATTGCCTTGGGAGTGGATTGCCACATCCTCCTCCCACAATGATAAATAGAACAGTTATAAAAATACACTAGTAAACTTTATATACATGTGCACTCACGATTGCTCTCTCTGCTCTCTCTCCCTCAAAATGTCTTACTGAACTTTCACCTTTTCACTTAAAGGAAGCGCTATGTGACATCCCTTTGCCATCTCCAAATTATCGGCATCACCCCTCTGATGCTTTGGGGCCATTGTTAGGTAGAATAAAGGCTACATGAACACAAGCTCTGTTGGCCTTTGATAACGGGGACAGGTGTTAAGTGACTACCTGGCAGATGGCACACACAGCATAAATACAAGGATGGCATGGGATTTCACCGTTTTACCCAGAATCACACGCAATTTTAAACTTACAAATTCTTTCTTCTGGAATTTTCTATTTGATATTTTCAGGTCATGGCTGACAGCAGGTAAATAAAACCACAGAACAAAAAACCACAGATGAAGGGGATTATTATACTTTTATCAATGTCTCGGTAGACATCCTTATCCACAATGGCCTCACAATCTTACATGGGAGAGTGATTAACGGTAAGGTCCTGTTAAGTCAGACAGGTAACCTTTAGAACATTTACCTAAAAGTCTGACTTTGAACCATCATTACCCTTGGAACCATAAATGGCATTCACACGATTAAGTGTGGTCATGTAAGGGCTTTTATTATCTTGTTGATTGCTTAGCTGTGAAATTTACTTATCAGGGAAGGCTAAGGGGATAACACCATTCATAATAACAATTATCCTGCTCAGCTCCTGCCAAGCCCTGGAAATGAGTTCAGTTACAGCCAAGTCTTAGGACCTTCCCACACTGGGGACTGGTAAAACGCAGGTGTGGTCCCAGGCCATCTGACAGGTATGGCATCTAAGAGGGGCACAAGAATGACTCAACCCCTGCTTCTCTTTGCCCCAGTGTTTGTGTGCACCTTAACCCACTAGCAGCTCTGTCCTGGTCATACTCGGCATCAGAATGACTTGGGATAGCCTCGGTCCAGCCCTACTACACCAGAATAGATCACTCTAGAAAAACACATAGGAGCCAGGCATGGTGGCACCCACCTATAATCCCAATACTCTGGAGGCTAAGGCAGGAGGATCGCAGGTTTAAGGCCAACTTGGGCTACATAGGGAGTTGGAGGCCAGGGCTACACAGTGAGACTGTCTCAACCCCACTAAAACAACAAGAAAAGAAAATCACATAGGAGGAATGGAAAGGGCATCCTCCATGACAATGGCCTCTGACCATTTTCCTCCCCAGTGAAAATCTGGCTCATAGTGTGGAAGGATGAAACTTTTTGGCCACTAATTTTTCTTCCCTGACAAAGAAGTAATAAAATGATAATAAAATTTCAAATGGTCCTACTGGTTTTAGTTTGAATAACCAGCCATCTATCTGAGTTTGCCCAAGATAGTACTGGATTATGCCTATTTTCCTGGTATAATTAATAGTGCTTTCCTCCTTCCTCAAAAGTTTCCCGCTATGGAAAATAAATTATATTGTCCCCCAAGACTGAGTTGCTTAGGAAATGACAGCTCTTCGCTAGTCTATACACTCATTGGTTGAACAATCCTCAGACCACCTCTGTGAACGTTCTTGTAGAAAAAAAATCATCAACCCATTTTCACAGAGATAAGTTATTGTGATGTTTCACACCTTTTCCCTGTCCTCTTCATCAGAGATGTGCCCAAAGAATGCTGTTTTCAAAGACTGGCTTATCAAATTATAAAATGACTGATTTCCCTAGCATTGACAAGGAATGAAATACATAATGCAAATGTTGTTGTTGTTGGGTGCGGTTGAATTGATTCCAACTCATAGCAACCCTGTGTACAATAAAACACAAAACACTCCCCAGCTCCGTACCAGGCACATGATCTTTTTTATGTTTACGCCCATTGTTGCAGCCACTGTGTCAATCCATTTAGTTGATTGTGTTCCTTTTTTTATTGACCTGCCACTCTCCCAAACATGATGTCCTTCTCCAGAGATTGGTCCCTCCCTACTACATGTCCAAAATACATAAGACGCAGTCTATCCATCCTTGCTTCCTAGGAGCACTCTGGTTGCACTTCTTCTAGGATCTGTTGATTCTTTTGGCAGTCCCTGGTATATTCAATATTCGTCTCCAGCCCCATAATTCAAGAGCATCCATTCTTCTCCTGTCCCCCTTATTCAGTGTCCATCACAACCATATGAGGTGACTGAAAATACCATGACATGAGTCAGGCACATCCATGAAATTGAACCTTTCCTTTCAGAGATATTTGAAATTTTGTGTTTAAAGGACTCTTTAAACATTTTCACTTTAACACTTTAAACACTTTAAACATGTACTGAATACTTTATCTACACATAATTTTTTCTTTCATGAGAATCAACGTCATCGTAAAGCATCTCTTACAGTCCTAGTGCCCATTGCTGCCACCTGCAGTGGCCACAGGGCCATGAGGTAGATGTCCCAGGGAGCCTAGGGGTAAGGCTGGAAAATCAACTCACTAAAAAAGTATTACTTATTGTGTCATTGCATTGTTGGGTGATGCTGTGATGCTGTAGGGCCACTGAAGTAATAATTAGCATTTAGTCTGCCTTGTCACTAAATTCCTTTTACACCATTTGTCTTCAGCATTCTCTCTCCTTGCCAACTATCATTTATCCAACTGTCAGCTCTCGTTCATTTCCTATTCTTCCCACTTTAAAAATTCATTGTATATAACTAGAAAGAACTAGACTTCTTTTTTCCTTTCTTTTTCTTTTCTTTGTGTTTTTAGGTTTGATTTTTTGTTTTTGTTTTTGTTTTGTTCTATTTTTTTTGAAACAGTCTCACTCTGTACCTGAGGCTGGCCTAGGGCTTGCTCTGTAGTCCAGGCTGGCCTTGAACTCACAACTCACCGTGATCCTTCTGCCTTAGCCTCCCAAGTGTTGGGATTATAGGTATGTCCACCATGCCCTGCTGGAATTAGATCTTTCTTTCTTCCTTTCTTTCTTTCTTTCTTTCTTTTTGGTTTTTGGAGACACTGTACAGGCCAGGCTGGCCTTGAACTCACATCAATCCTCCTGCCTCAGCCTCCCAAGTGCTGAGATTACAGATGTGCACCACTGTGCCTGGCTTAGAATTAGACATTTCTAAGGAAAGTGCCACTCTTACTAAACCAGTAGCTCTATTTGAAAAGCAATTCTGAGTTAATGGACTCTTATCAGAAAGTAGATGCAAACTGGGGCAAGCTGGGCTAGGTGGCACACACCTGGAATCCCAGCCTTGGGAGGCTGAGGCAAAAGGATCTCCAGTTGGAGGACAGCGGGTCTGTATAGTGAGGCTGTCTCAGAAAGCTGAAAGAAGAAAAAGAAAAGAAAAGATAAGATAAGAAAAGAAAAGAAAACAAAGAGAGAAAGAAAGAAAGAAAGAAAGAAAGAAAGAAAGAAAGAAAGAAAGAAGAGAGAGAGGGAGAGAAGAAGAGAGGGAGAGGAAGGAAGGGAGGAAGGAAGGAAGGAAGGAAGGAAGGAAGGAAGGAAGGAAGGAAGGAAGGAAGGAAGGCAGGCAGGCAGGCAGGCAGGCAGGCAGGCAGGCAGGCAGGCAGGCAGGCAGGCACAAAGGTCCAACATCCTCCCTACCTAGTTCTGAGGAGTTGAATCCAAGTTCTTTCTCATACTAGGCAAGTGCTCCACCACTGAGCTCCACCCCTAGCCCATGGTTTATGTACGTATTTTTTATTTTGAGACAAAGTCTCACTAAGTTGCACAGACTGCCTCTAGCCTTGACCTTGCAGTCCTCCTACCTCAGCCACCCAAGTAGCTGGGATTAAAGGCATGCGTCACAGCACTTGGCTTAACCCAGCCTTCTTTTAGGGTGAGACATACAGCCTCAGACAGTCATTGTCTTCCAACCAGGAACACTATTCCAATATTTCTATGTTCTTTAGTATGTATATTCCACATACCAACTTTGCCCAAAATTCCAGCCTTAGAAAAAATGGAGCATTATAAAATCTCTGGCTTTGGTTTGTGAATTGGCATAGAGGGAATTTTTCTGCAAAATCCATTACTGTCAGGAAAACATTGAATAGTTGAGGTGAAAACGAATGTCCTCATCTCATTCCCATCTTTGCCATCCAGCTCAATATTGTACTGGCAGTCCTCAGCAGGGCAAGCTGGCAAAGGAAAAGAAAACCGAAAGGCATCCAAGCTGGAAAGGATGGAGTAAAACTCTATTTATTTGCAGATGATTCTATATATAGAAAATCCAGAAGCATCCACAAAAAAACTCTGTGAGCCAATCAACAGATGCAGCCAGGTCGCAGGGTACAAGGACCAACACAGAAAAATAAGCTATGTTTTATACATCAGCAACGAACCATCTAAAAAGGAAGTTAAGAAACCAATCCTATTTACAATATTACCCAGAAGAAAAAAAAAACCTAGGCATAAAATAAAGTTGACCACCTGCCTCTGGCTTCAAACCTGCAATCCTCCTGCCTCTGCAGTCGCTGGGATTATAGGGATGAGCCACCACGCCTAACCTCAAATGGCTACTTTTACAGAAATGGAAAGGCCAATCTTACAGAATTACAACTGGTCCTGAATAGCCACAACAATGCTAAAGGAAGAAAAATACAAAGTTAGAAGACTCACACTTCCTGATTTCAAACCTGACCACACAACTGTAATAGTCAAAGCAGGGTAGCACTAGAGTGCTTAAGTAGCATGTGTAGGGCCCTGAGTTCAATCCCCAGCACAACAACCACAACAACAAAAATGTAGCATCAGCATAAAGGGACATATATAGACCAATGGAGTCGAATTAATAGTGCAGATATGTATGGCCAATTGCTCTCTGACAAAGGTACCAAGATAATTCAATGTGGAAAAAAGAGCCTTTTCACCAAATAGTTCTGGAAAAACTGATCACATTGGGTTTCTTTTTATTATTTTTTTTTTATTCCTTGTTTACTTTTTTTTTTTTTGACAGCCTCCCTATGTATGTAGCCCAGGCTGACCTGAAACTCACAATCTTCCTGCCTCAGTTTCCACAGGCTGGGATTACAGGTGTGTACCAAAATCCTTGGCTTTTGAACTTAGAAAATTCTTTATCAGAACCAAATTTGTCTACTGAGTGTATTTAAGGACTGGATTGTCTCAATCTAAGAGAGAGGCAAGAGCACCATCCACCCCCAATTTTCAGTGGCACCAAAGGAAAATTCTTGCGTGTTCCTGGAAAGCCTTAAATATGTCTGGCATGATGGCACACACCTGAAATCCTAGCACTCAGGAGGCTGAGACAGGAGGATCCTGAGTTCAAGGCCAGCCTGGGCTCCAAGCAAGACCCTGACTCAAAAAAAGGAAAAAACAAATACAACTTGAATTGTTGTAAGAAAAACAAAAACAAATAAATTGAATTGTTGTAAGAAGTAACTTCAAATTTAATTGACATTTTGTAAGCTTTTTAGTCAAGCAAAAAGTAACTTGAAAAATTGAGAAATAATTTCCTCTTTTGTGTGTGTGTGTGTGTGTGTGTGTGTGTGTGTGTGGTACTGGGGGTTGAACCCAGGGCCTCATGTTTGCATGCTGTGCAAGTGCTGGACCACTGAGCTGCACCCTCAGCCCATTTTTTACTTTTTGAGACAGGGTCTCACAAAGTTATGCAGACTGCCTCTGGTCTGGAACTTGTGATCCTCCTGCTCCTGCCTCCGGAGCCGCTGGGATTACAGGCGTGCCCCACCATGCCCGGTTCATAATTTCCTCATTTTTAAGATGCCACTAAAGGGAGAATGCTGTGCTAAGTTAAATTTTGACATAAGATACAGTATAAATAATAACTAACAAAAATAGCTGATCTGCACTGACCATTTACTACACACCAGACACTGCACTAAACAGTTTCCATTTCTTCCTCAAAATAATCCTTTGAGGTCTCTGCCCCTTCCTCTATAGACAAGAAAACAAAAGCTTAGTGAAGTTACATAACTTGTTCAAAGTGAGATTAAGTAGAGTTTGAATCTGAACTAATTTTCACTATATTAAATCCTAGGATCTCAACATCTCAACAACCATGTAAAACTTCAAGTTCGTGCATTTCATCTTCATTGCCATGTGATATGAAAAATCCTAGTTCTCACAAATACACTGTGGCAGAAAGATAGGACCTGCTGGTGTTATAATATTGAGGTAATCATAAACTGTTGTTGTTAGATGCCGTCGAGTCGGTATCCGACTCATAGCAACCCTCATAGGGTTTTCAATGGCTGACTGTTTCAGGATTGCCTTGAGAGTGGATTGCCAGGCCCTTCTCCCATTTTTGTGGTGCTGGGAATCAAACTTAGGACCTCAGAGACTGCAGCGCAGCACTCTACCAACTGAGCTGAAATAGATTAAGCTGCTTTAAAACATATTGCTCATCTTCAATAATGTTTTTAAATACAAAAGACTGTGATTATTAATATTCTTTGTCAAGTATTCCTACTTTGGTTCCATTATATGAGACACAGTTTGAAGATCACAGCAGCCCACCTCTCTGTTTAATCTGCTTCTGTCAGCTGTAGACCTTAAGAAGCAAGCTTGTGTAATATATTGTATCCTGAGTGCATGAAATAGCGTGACTAATATATATTAAAGAGGAAGGACATGGCACATAGCATAGATCAGTGGTCGTCAAAGAGTATTCCTGTCAACTTGACGGTAAACCACTAAAAGCTGCCTCGGTGTCCATGATGGATGGGATGCCACGTATGTTAAATAGTCTTCTTCTGTCTAAGTTTAAAATACAATTTAGAGGGAAAAAGTCCATGGCTAGTATTTCTTTTTACAGAATAACCTTCAGAGCCTCATAAAACCCATTTCAGAAATTTTGAAAGTCATTTGAATGAAGATTTATTTAAAATGCTGCTTCTCCCGCAGGAGAAAGCATTTGCGCCTTCTGAAGAAGCGTCGCTAGGGAGGGAGTGTGGATGCTGTCTCCAGCTAAATTTTGCTTACATCTGCCATTTAAAACAGAGGCATTCATCCTTACTATGGAGATTATTGGGCCTGCAGCCATACCACTGTGGCATCTGATTCCGTCAGATCTCGGGAGCTAAGCACGGTCAGCCTGGTTAGTACCTGGATGGGAGACCGCCTGAGAACACCAGGTGCTGTGGGCTTGGGAGACAGACCCAGCAACCCACTCGCAAGACACAATCAGCCATTGGGAACCCTATGAACAGCAGAGAGGCATTGACAATACTGTCAGGAAGCGTTTCGTTCTGTTGAGCATAGGGTCTCTATGAGTCAGATCCGACTCGACAGCACCTAACATGGAGATTATTTCAAAAAGTCCCTTTTTGCATTCATTATCTGCACCTAGAAGCCCCCGTGAGAGGCCAGGGTGTAGCTCAGTGGTAGAGTTACCTACTATGCATGGGCCCTGGGTTGATTCCCAGCACTGGAAGGAAGGAAGGAAGGAAGGAAGGAAGGAAGGAAGGAAGGAAGAGAGGGAGGAAGGAAGGAAGGGAGGAAGGAAATAAGTTAGTTTGATTTCTTTGGCTTACAGATTGGGAAGCTGGAATTCCACACAGCATGACAGGCTCCAGTGGGGGGGGTCCCATGACTTGCATGAAATCATGGTGGAATGGCATGTATATCTGTCTCTCCCATTTCTTATAAAGCTACCAAGATCTAATCACTTCCCAAGCACCCCACTTCTAAGCACCATAGTCAGATGAAGTTTCCAACCTCTTCATACCATTCACATCAGGTTTTGGAGATTAAACACCTGCATGAGTTTGGTGGGTACAGTCATATGCAAACCAGAGCAATAGTTGCCTGATGATTTTGTTCTCAGGTTGGCCAAGATGGCACCACTGCCAAAGGGTATTTGACTTGAATGTTGTTAGATGCTGTCGAGTCAGTGTCAGACTCATACCAACCCTATGTACAACAAACAAAATTGTGATTTTCTGCTGTTCATAGAGTTTTCAATGGCTGATTATTCTGGGGGAGTGGATTTCTGGGCTCTTTTCCCAAGCCTACAGCACCTGGTGTTCCCAGGCTGTCTCCCATCCAAGTACTCACCAGGCCCAACCCTGCTTATTAGCTTCCAAGATCTGACAGGTTCGGACACCACAGTGGTACAGCTGCAGGCATTTGACTTAAATAAGACTCCAGTGTTCCAAAGGGATGGCCTCTAGTAGGGAGAACTGTAGGTAAATAGTAAAATGAGCCTGGTGGATAGGAAGGACATATCTAGAAAAGAGAAAATCTGTACCCACTCTGCCTTGACAACCAGACATTTTCCCTGGGCTTTAATTCCATCATCAACAAATCAAGGGGGCAGAGCGGATGGCCAAGAAGTTCTCCTCTCATTCTAGCACTGGAAGACTCCAGTAGGACTGTGGGGCTTCCCAATCCTGGTGCGCCAGTGGGCCAGGTCTGCCCATGGGCCCCACAGTGCAGAGACAGGGGAGATGACTAGGTAGCAAGCACAGGGTGAGTCAGCCCAGAGGTTGGGAAAGGCCGGCCAGCCAGAACTCTGCCCACACTGGGCAGGGATGTGTGGGTGGTGGAGAAGGCTCTTTTACACCAAATCTCTCACCACAGCTGTCTGTGTTTCCCCTTCCTCACCATCCTCAGAGATGAGATGCAGTGATCAGAAAAACATTCAGGAGGCAAAGGTGATGAGGAAGCCTGTGATTACAAAGGGACCCCTACCACTCTCAACAAGCCATTAGCTGCCCAGGGCTTCCATGCTTCTGAAGGCTCTTGACCATGTGTTAAAGCTGCCATGATTTCCACCCACAGTCAAACGATCGGTCCAGTATAGAGAATGTTGGGCAGATTCTCAGGTCATTGTGATTCCATTTCCTGCAAAGAAGAAAACAGTTTTTTTAAAAAAAACTATGTCAACCTCATCTGTCACAGGCTACACATTGTCCCTGGGATTGAAGACTTGTGTTCAACCTTGGCAAACCTCTTTGCCATCACACCTGGCCTTCAACTTAACCTTGAGACTAAAAAGTTTTATTATGTACTTGTTTTTAGTAGTCAAAAGTTTATGACAAGGGGGGAGTATGTTTCACAATTTTGTTTGTAGTGGAAGCCACAGTCGGATGTTTAAAACAAACAGAGCAAGCTAACATCCTCTCCTTCCCGTGGTTAAAATGATAGGAAGTGATTTATAAACTGTCATCAGAGTTAGCTAAGCTAAGCCACATTGGCTTTTTTTTTTTTTTTTTTTTTTTTTGCATTTGGTTAATATAATCTAAAACTTGGAAAACTTAAATGAAAAATATAGTCTTTATCCATTGTTAATCAATAAGATTCACAAGCCCAAAATTTAAAACAAAATTACATGAGGGTTTAGGGGTGTGTCTGTGTGTTTCCTTCTTAGAATTTGGATTTACATGTAGAATCAAGAGTTCTCTCAATTAAATATTGGTGATCTATACCCCAAATCTTTGGGGTGTAAGCTGATTGCTAGAGAGAACCAGGAGAATTTGCCAATAAGAAGTTCATGTTATTTTACTGAGCTCTAAAACTCAGATGCAAATTA
>VMDO01026074.1:0-27270 GCA_007922755.1 Pedetes capensis | reverse complement strand
GTCTCCCATCCAGGTACTAACCCGGCCCGACCCTGCTTAGCTTCCGAGATCTGGCGGGATCAGATGCCACAGGGCTACAGCTGCAGGTGATGTGATGGCACATACCTCTAATTCCAGCACTCAGTTGGGAGGCTGAGGCAGGAGGATCTTGAGTTCAAGGCCAGCCTGGGCTACACTGTGAGAATCTGTCTCCAAAGAAAACAAAAAACAAAAAACAAAACAAAACAAAAAAACCATTGTCTGAGTTTTATACTTTGACTCAATAATTCAAATTATGGGAATTTTTTTAAAGAAAGTCTCCAAATGACACACATAAAGTGTTTCTGCTGGTAGATCAATAGATAATAGGTTCTTTTGTTTTGTTTTGGTTTGTTGCCTGTATGAGTAAGCCAATTGCTCTGGGCAATCATCAGTCCGTCCCTGGAAAGGGCACCCTTACTTGTGCCAGAGTCTTCTTCCCGTCTTTGCTTACTGGAGGAGGAGGGGCAGGAGATAACTTCCAGTCCGTTGGACAGTGCTGCCGTTCTTCAGGCACCATCAGTCTGGAGCCTGCTTTTCTGAAGGTGAATCCCCTGTTTTTAGTACGCTCTCTACCCTCAGCCTCCAGAACCTCACCTTGCCTTCTTCAGTGACATCAGACCGTGGCTCAGACACACCTGTCTGGCCTACCTTGTCTGTCAAAGATTACTGGTGACAGGTGCCCACGTACTTTTGGAGCATTATTTATGAGGCAGGACAATAGTTTGATGTGGCAATGGTATATTCTTTCTTTCTCAAGATTGCTTTTCTTTTCTTTTCTTTTCTTTTTTTTTTTACATGCTGGGGATTGAACCCAGTGCCTTGTGCATGTTCAGCAAGCACTTACATCCCAGCCCTTCTTGTTTGTTTGTTTGATACCAAGTCTCACTATACAGACCAGGCTAGCCTCAAACTTGTGATCTTACTGCTTCAGCCCCCTGAGGGCTTGGATTACAGGGCCATGCATGACCATGCCTGACTATTCAAAATTCCTTGTAATCCAAGATCACCATCCCTCCTTTTGCATTGGGAGGCTTGGTCTCATTTGGTGAAGAGTCATTAGGGCAGAACCAAAGAATATCTCAGCTTTTTTTTTTAATTAAAATTATTATTATTTTTTTGTCGTACTTGGGGGTTGGCCTCAGGGTCTTGCACATACTTTTTTGCAAGGGCTCTACCACTGGGTTGCACCCTTAGCCCATATTTAATTTTTTATTTTGAGTCAAGGTGTTGCCAAGTTACGCAGGATGACTCTGGCCTCAAACTCACCATCCTCCTGCCTCCGCCTTCCAAATTGCTGGGATTATAGGCATATACCACCACATCTGGCTAAGAAATAAATTTTTGTCCTTTACAAATTATCCAATATCAGGTATTCTGTTATGACAGTACAAAATGGACTAAAACAAACTTCATTAGAGAGAGAGAGAAAGAGAGAGAGAAAGAGAGGTAGTGGAGAGTTTGAAGAGAAAGCAAAAGAGCAGAACTGTGCATCTGGCCTCATCTGAAGTCCAATAATATCCTTTTAATTGGAGATTGGAAGGGCTGTGGTTCCCAGGCAAGGGATAGGCAGGCAGCAGACCTTACAGACTAATCTCCCACCACTGTAGTGCAGATACTGCAAAGCAGAAAGGGCAGCTTGGCAGCTTGGCATGTCTAGGCTTGAGATCAGAAACAGACTCTCCCAGCTTCAATACCCTACTCCTATTGTTGTTGTTGTTGTTGGGTGCTGTTGAGTCAGGTCTCAGAGACCCTTCTAGGGTTTTTGATGGCTGATTGTTTTTGGAGTGGGCTGCCACATCCTTCTCCCAATTTTGTGGTGCTGGGGAATCAAACCTAGGACCTCAGGGAGTGTAGAGGAGCACTCTACCAACTGAGCTAAACCCCAGCCCCTCCTACTCCTAAAGAAGGGAAGAGATTTTATGGCTGAGTTAGTAGGGTGTTCCAGCAGCAGATGGAGATGTGCTAAGTGGGGCATAGTGGTGCATGCCTGTAATCCCAGTGCTCAGGAGCCTGAGGCAGGAGGATAAAAGGATCAACACAAATTCAAGGCCAGCCAGGGATACACAGTGAGACTTTGTCTCAAAAAAAAAAAAAAAAAAAAAAATAGTGGCTACATAGCAGGTTGTCAGCCTGAAGGGAAGTGTCTTCCCACCTCCCACTTGGGCATCACCCCACTGCCACATTTCTACTCTCTTCCACTCCAGCCTGACCCAAATAAGATAGTTTATCTGTCCCACCTGGAACATGAGGCCACCATGAAACAAAGCAAACAAAGATCAAGAAGAGGTTGTCTCCTCCTTTCGTACCTCTTGGAGACATTTGTACAAATGCCTCAGCAACTGAGAGGTAAAGAAATGGGAAAACCATTCAGACTCTGATTATGACTGAGTTTACCTGGAAGTGATGTTTTTTGCTTCTAGTTCAGCTATAAAAAAATAGAAGTTATATTTTTCCACACCTGAGTGTATGCAACTGTGAAATTTGAATCTCTCTCTCTTCCTCTCTGTTTTTTTTTTTCTTTTGCAGTATTGGGGGGATTGAACCCATGAACTCAAGCATGCTAGGCAAGCACTCTACCACTGAACTGCATGCCCAGCCCCTTTTTTATTTTTTATTTTGAGACAAGGTCTCACTAAACTGCATAGGCTGCCTCTAGCCATGAATTTGAGATCCTCTTGCCTCAGCCCCTCCTCCCCTAGTTGCTGGGATTATAGGCATGTGTCCCGGCGCCTAGCTGAATCTCCTCTGATAACAGTGAAAAGCAGGAAAATTTTATTGTAATGATGTTTAAAAGAAAAACCCCAAAATATATACTATGGTTGAAATAAAATTTGGAAAGTAATTAGACCAAAATGTTAAGTGGTTGTCTTTGGGAAGCTGTAGGTCATTTTTTTTTCCTTTCTATTTTTTTCCTATTTCTTTCTAATTTTCCTCTACAGGCATATAAAAAGAGGTATGCATGTAATGTATGTGTGCTACATATTTATTATATAAATGTTTAAATAGGTATGTGCATGTATTATTTTAAGCATGATTTGACCCAAGGCTTAGAGTTTTGAAGGAGTTGGAGGAAAGAAGGAGAGTGAAAGGGATTGCCCAGGCCCTGTTAAACTCTGTGCTCCCCTGTGACTTTAAGGTAGTCACCAGTTATCTCATTTTTCTTGTCTGGCAAGTAAATGTTGGCTGACGTCACGCATGACCTGATGAATGGGAGGCTTTGTTCATGGGAAAGACAGGAAACCCATGAATTGGAAGTCACTGGTTCTCAGAGTGTGATCCTAGGATCAGGAGTCTCAGCATTGCTTGTTAGATCCAAATTTTCCACCCAAGTCCTACCAAATCAGCAATTCTGGGAGTTGGGCCAGCAGTGTGTATTCCAGCAAGACTTCAGGGACTTCTGCTAACATTTGATGACTACGTTCTCTTTTGTTGATTTTTATTTTTACTTATTTATTTTTATTCTATAATATATATGTAATATAATATAATACAATATAATATAATATAGATAGATAGAGGCTGGGATTTACTTCATTTGGTAGAGCAGTCTCTGGGGTCCTGGATTCGATTCCCAGCACCACAAAAATGGGAGAAGGATGTGGCAATCCTTTCCCAAGGCAATCCCGAAACAATCAGCCATTGAAAACCCTATGAGGGTCACTATGAGTTGGACATGACTCCCCAGCACTTAACAACAACAAATATATATATATCGAGAGAAAAAGAGAAAGATCTTACATGTATCTCATATAAAGCTCAAATAAATCTTAGGAAGTAAAGCTCCTATCTTCAGTTTGTAGGCAATCCAACCTTAGAGAGACTAAGAAATTTACCCTTGGGCACTCAGCTTGAAATAAAGGAGCTGCAGTTCAAAACTGGGAAATCTGACTCCAGGGCCCACATACAAACCATTAAACTATAGAATAAGTATGGCTTTGTAATGTAACAACTTGGCTAGGCTGAGTTACATTTCCCAGAATTCCCTTTCCCAAGAGGCTCCAGGTATCACTGCCACAGGAGAGATTCTTAGGGGAGATTAAGGGGGTAGAGCAAAGCAGCAGCCATGTTGTTAGTTACTGCTGTTTCACCTCATTGGTCTGAGGCAGTAGCCATGCTTATGACTGCATCCACACCCACCTTATTAACATCAGAAGCCACTAGAACTGGCATAGGCTTCAGTCTGTCCTCCTGGGCTCAAGCTCATGCTCATAAATTCCAGCTCTCCACTTTGCCAACTACCTGACCTGTGGCCTTTAAGCTCCAGCATCAGATATGAAGACGACAGCCTTCCAGAAACTGCTTAACCAGCTGTCTTCACTTTGCATGGCAATGCAGGACTGTAAAAATGATGTGCAAGCTAAAACCATGCAAAGCAATCTTAACAAGAAAATGTGCTATGGTTCTATGACTGTTCAATATATTGGACAAAACAGTAAAATCTGTTAATATCACTTAAAAATGTTTAGGAAAATTTTTGAAGAGGAATAAAGCTAATATTTAGTCCATTATAATTTAAAAATTAGAAACATTGAAAAACAAAATTTTATTTCTTTGTAAAAAAGACTTGTTAGCTGGGCACTGTGGCACACACCTGTAATCTCAGCAACTCAGGAGGCTGAGGCAGGAGGATTGTAAGTTTAAGGCCAGATGTAGCCTGTGCAATTTAGCAAGACCTTATGTCAAAAAATGAAAAATAAAAAATAAGAGAATTAGGGGTGGAGCACCCTGGGCTTAATCCTCCAGTATAGCAAAACAAAACAAAACAAAAATCTAAACAAACAACTAAAATCAAATTGTTCAGAGTAGTGTCATTGCAGAATGATGTGTACCTTGTATCTCCAAGGCATATCACACACACACACACACAGAGTAGTGTCAGGCTGAGGGTATAGCTCAGTGGCAGAGCATTTGCCTAGCGTGTGTGTGAAGTGCTAGCTTCAACCTCTACCCCACCACCCTGCTGCTGCTGCTGCAAAAAAAAAAAAAAGTGGTGTTAACTTTTGCCTACTTATTATAGAATCTATGGTACAGATCAAGGATCTTCTCTATTGGGCAAACTGCCATACTCTTTTTTAAGTTTTGTTTTTTGCTTTCTGTTTTTGTGGTGCTAGGGACAGAACCCAGGGCCTTGTATGTGTGCTAGGGAAGCACTCTATCACTGTGCCTGCCACACCCTCAGCAGCTCTTTTTCAAACCAGAAGCAGCTTTTTGCATTTTATCCTCTGAGTTCTCAATGTCATGAAATAGCTCTGAGAGTTTTTTTAGCATGAAGGTTTTTGTTGTTTTACCAGTATCATTTTCTCTGGGACATCTTCATCCTTTAACCATTACCACCTGCCTTAATTAATCATTGGAATCTGGGTGCAGATTTCACAGCAGCATCCTTCTCAGCACTAGCAGCATCACTAGCTAGCTTAATATTAATCGATTCTTGCTAATTTCTGAAATGATGAAGCAAATGTTTACCAGCAGTAAAGATTCTTCGGTCTCTCTGTAATAATAATTTTCTTTCAATGTGGCAATTAATTTCAATGCTTTGACCTGAGTGCTAGCCAAACTGATTGGGATTCATTATTATAATTATTATTCAACCTTGACTGTCAGCTAGACTTAGTGGCTTGCTTCTAGTTAATACAATATAGTGGAAGTAATGGGTATTTGACTTCTGAGAATAGATCATAAAAAACATTGAGGTTTCCTTCTGGCTTTCTCTTTCAGATTACTCTCTCTGGGGTTACCATGATCAACCATGTTGTGAGGACACCCAAGCAGCTCTGTGGAAAGGTCTATATGGAAGGAACTAAGGCCTCCTGCCTCTGTCATGTGGATGAGCTACCACAGAAATGGATTCTTTAATCCTCGTCAAATCTTTTTGTAGACGTGTGTGTGTGTGTGTGTGTGTGTGTGTGTGTTTCTTTAAAAAAAAGTTTTATTAGAGCTGGGTGGGGTGGTGCATGCCTGTAATCACAGCCATTTGTGAGGTGGAGGAAGGAGGATTGCCAGTTGAAGGCTAGACGCAGCCTGCACAATTTAGTGTGACCCCGTGTCCAAATAACAGAATAAGAAAGGGGCTGGAGGTGCAGTCCAGTGGTAGAGCACTTGCAAAGTATGTAGAAGGTCCTGGGATCACCCCCTTTATACCTCTAAATAAATAAGTTTTATTTTATTTTTAATGGACATGATAACTATACAAATTTATGGGGTATAATATAATATTTTGATACATGTGATAATATTTATATTATAATATTTATATTATAATATAATATTTTGATACACATTTACATTGTGTAATGATCAAATCAGAGTAATTAGCATATCCATCACCATGACAAAATCTTTCTTATTATTTTGAAATATGCAATACATGATTATTAAGTCTAGTTATCCTTCTGTGCAATAGAACATCAAATTTATTTCTCCTATCTAACTAACAAGGGCTGGGATTTAGCTCAGTTGGTAGAGCGCTGTGCTGCAGTCTCTGAGGTCCCGAGTTCAATTCCCAGCACCGCAAAACTGGGAGAAGGACCTGGCAATCCACTCCCAAGGCAATCCTGAAACAGTCTGCCATTGAAAACCCTATGAGGGTCGCTATGAGTCCAATATGGACTCAAGGGCGCCTAACAACAACAACAGCAACATCTAACTAATAGGGCTGGGATTTAGCTCAGTTGGTAGAGTGTTGCGCTGCACTCTCTGAGGCCCTGGGTTCAATCCCCAGCACCACACAAAAAAGGAGAAGGACATGGCAGCCCATTCCCAAAACAATCAGCCATCAAAAACCTTATAAAGGTCACTCTGAGTCAGACCTGACTCATGAGCACCTCATGAGCAATCTAACTAACACTGTACTCACTGACCAGCCTCTCAAGTTGATATCTTTTTTGTTTTGTTTCTTTACAGTGCTGAGGTTGGAACCCAGGGTCTTGAGCATGCCAGATAAGCACCCTACCACTGATCTACACCCACAGCCCCCACCCACCCTGTTGACATCTTGACTACAACCTCATGAGAAATCATAAGTTAGACCACTTAATTAAGCTCCTCTCAAATTCCTGACCCTAGAAATGGTGTGAGATAATAAATGTTTATATTCATTTCAGCTCCTATATTTCGAGGTAATTTATTATGCATCATACAGAACAATAAGTAATTATGATTACACTAAATATTCCAATAAAAAGAAAAGATTTTCAAACTGGGTGAAAGAACTTTATCTTATTTATAATGAGCACACTTGAAATATAAGGATGCAAAAAGGGTAGAACTAAAAGAATGCAAAAATCAGTCCAAATTTCCTATGATTTTTTTTTCTTTTAGTCCTAGGAATTTTCTGTGATTTTTTGGTTCTTCTCTGCTATTAAAAAAGAGTCTTTTTCCTACATTTCAGGCTTTTGTTGGCACCTTAGGTATTAGTAACTGCTGATCACATTTTTTAAAATTTGCTGATTCTATTTTCTGTGAGCTAAGGAAAGAGATCATCAAAACTGAGCAGCATGGCTCAAGCCTGTAATCCCAGCAATTTGGGAGGCGGAGGCAGGATTGCAAATTTGAGGCCAAAGGTAGCCTGGGTAATTTAGTGAGACCCTGTCTCAAAATAAAAAAGTAAGAAAATGGGCTAAGGGTACAGTTCTGTGGTAGAACACTTGCAAAGCATGAGTGAGGCCCAGGGTTCAACCCCAAGTGTTGCAAAAGAAAAAAAAAAAAAAGAAAAGAAAGGGAAGAAAAGAAAAGAGATCACCAGGAAGGTTAGGTTTGTGTGTAAAGGTGCCAAGCAGGAGTAAATAAACCCCAGTGAATACCCAGGTATGGTAGTGCACAACTGTAATCCCAGCTCTTGAGAAGCTGAGAATGGAGAATCTATGTAGCTTGAGGCCAGCCTCGTCTACATAGCAAGTTCCAGGCTGACTTAGGCTAGAAAGCAAGACCCTGTTTCAAACAAACAAGCAAACTAAAGGGAAAAAAAAAAAAAAAAAAAAAAAAAAAAAAAAAAAAAAAAAAAAAAAAAAAAAAAAAAAAAAAAAAAAAAAAAAAAAAAAAAAAAAAAAAAAAAAACAAGCAAACCAAAAAACGACAAAGAGAACACAAAACAATTTTATTGAGATATTAACCTATGTACCTACCTTTTCTCCCCCTTCATTCAAACAGATAATAAGTCTTGTGGTACTAGTCTCAGGAAAGGTTTGTGGCTTCTCTTGAAGAGATAGCAATTGAGAAGAGATGAATTTCCTCTGACCATGGTTTGTTATGACCTGTTGTTGTTGTTGTTGTCAGGTGCCACTGAGTCGGGTCCAACTCAGCGACTCTATGTAGAACAAAAAGAGACACTCTCCAACATTGTGCCATGCCCAGTACTATGTCAGTGCTTCTTTGCTATTCATAAGGTTTTTTTGATGGCTAATTGTTTCAGGATTGCTTTGGGAGTGGGCTGCTAGGTCCTTCTTCCATTTCTGTGGTGTTGGAGATCGAGCCCAAGGCCTCAGAGTGTGCAGAGCAAGCACTCATCCTTGAACTTGGATGGGGAAAAAAATTACATCTTTATTTTCACTAACCCATATCTGAAGTGTATTTTTTTTTTCAATTATGAATTTAGGTAACACCAGCTGTAGTACCTACACCTTTGTCATCTGAAGAAATCAGATAATTTCATGTCACATTCTGGTTGTTGCAATATGTTGAAATACTGTTAATGCTTATTACTACTTCAGAAGTATGAGGTTATTAGGTCCATCACTAGATCTTGATATTTAATGTCCTTTTCAAAAAATCTTGCCAGCTGAGCCTGGAATGGTGGCATAAATCTATAATCCCAGTGATTAGAGAGGCTGAGACAGGAGGATCAAGAGTTTGAGGTCAGAGGCAGCCTGCATAACTTAGACTCTGACTCAAAATAAAAAAATAAAAAATGGTCTGGGGTACAGAGCAGTGGTAGAGCATTTCCAAAGTATGTGTGAAGCCCTGGATTCAACTCCTAAGTATTACAAAAAAACAAAAACAAAAAATCCTGCTGGTCATAGTGGCTCATGCCTATAATCTTAGCATCGGGAGGCTGAGGCAGGAGGATGAAGAGTTCAAGGCCATCCTTGGGCCACATAATGAGTTCAAAGCCAGCCTACACTATGTAGTGAGACTTTGTCTCAAACAAAACAAAACAAATCCATACAGTATATATCATGTCTGTTTTTAAAATGTTTTGATGGTCATACATCAGTATTTTAAACTCAGGTATAAGGAAAGAACAGAGAAGGCTTGAGACTGAGAGCAGAGCCTTGGGTTCTGTGAGAGGGAGTGGCTGCTCATTGCATCAAGGGACAAAATAGTCTCTTGTGGCCAGGTAAGGCATAGAAACAGCAGACAATCACAGTGACCTGTGGGGAACAGTGACTGAGACTGATGGGCCCCCACAGCATAGGCTCTCCCAAACCTGTTCATAATCTGTGAAAATGGAAGACCCCAAGAAACCTAAGCTCTATTTCTTTTCTCTTTCTTTTCTTTTTCCTTTTCTTTTCTTTCTTACTTTCTTTCTTTCTTTCTTTTTTTTTTTTTATATTATTATTGTGGTGCTGGGGCAAGGGCTCCACTATTGAACTATACCTCCAGCCATCTAAGTTCTATTTTTCATACAACTGAGCTTAGAGACTGAATTTGTGGTAGCTACAAAGGCCCCTCTAGTGAACAAAAGGCATGACTTTACTTACAGGATTTCTGGGTATTATAAATATAAACAGCATGGAAAAAGTTAAATCCCTGTGTTCTGATCAAAAAATCTAATTTGGACTTGCTATATGTACTCTAAAATTAAACAAAAGGCCCCCTTTGAAGCCAAGTACAGTAGTGGCACTTGTAATTCCAGCAATTCAGGAGGCAGAGGTACGAGGATCACAAATTTAAGTCCAGAGGTAGCCTGTGTAATTTAGTGATACTCAGTCTCAAAATCAATTTTTAAAAATGGGCTGGGTGTGCAACCCAGTGGTACAGCACTTGCAAAGTACGTGTGAGGTCCTGGATTCAACTCCTTAGTATTGCAATTAAAAAAAAAAAAAAAAAAAAAGAACAGTCTGGCGTGGTGGTGCGCGCCTGTAATCCCAGCGACTCAACAAGTAGAGGCAGGAGGATCGCAAGTTTAAGACCAGAAGCAGTCTGCGTCATTTAGTGAGACCAAAACCAACCAAACAAAAGATACTATTAATCGGATTGCTCCTGGCCTTTGATAGGATTCCTGACAGTGGCCATGCTTCAGATGAGGGTGAAAGCACAGCAGTCATCATGCCAGAGCTGGGAGAAGCCATGTCTCTGGGAGAGGCAGTCCTGGCCCCTCTGTTTGCTGCTTCACACATCAGAGGACCAAACTGGGACCTTAGACAGCTTTGCACTGAGTCTGTGTCCACTGCCTTCTTTACAGGCTACACTGGCAGCCTCACTAACCATCTCAGTTCTGTCTCACCTCCCTTTCTCCATTTCATAGACAAACTCTCAATTCATGGGCTGAAAGAAGGGCCACACCAAAAGCTTCCTCCTCCTTCATAGATCATCCATGGATTTCCCTCCGTGAAATAGAAGACCCCCCTAAAGGTGTTGAGGAGGACTGGCCCTGCCTCCTTCAACTCTTGCAGAGAACCTCCTTTCCCATCCCTGCTTCTCCTTGGGCCTTCTTAACCCTTCACCCACCCAAACCGTGCAGGCAGAAGGCATAGGATCTAAGGGAGACATAGGTCAGTATCTATGATTCCCTGCACCCTGACCTTGCCCCTCTACAGCAAGGCCTGGTGTGGGAGGTACAGTCATAAGTCTTAGCTAGCCAACCTGTGCAATCGGCCAGTGGACAGGTAAGGCAGGCTCTTCCTGCCTCCCTCTCCCCCAAGGTGTCAGGCTCATCAGCAGTTTTAATAGCCAGCATCTTCTGAGGGTTGAGTGTTTGGCCCTGGATGGAGTGGGGCAGGGCTATGCTGGGGCTATAGGTCTTTCTCCCTCACTTCTCTGCCTCAACAAGCAACCAGGAGTAAGGTGAAGGATTCAGAAGAACTGAGTTCTGCTCCAATATCTGTCACTAAAGAGCTAAGCATCCACGGACCAACTCAGCCTCCCCAGGCTAATCTCACCTCAGAAGCTTTGCTCTGCTTCTCTTCCAAAGGTTGATTGGTGTCTGTAGTAGGAAACGACAGAGAGAGAGAGAGAGAGAGAGAGAGAGAGAGAGAGAGAGAGAGAGTGAGTCTGGGCCAGTTGCTGAACTCACAAGCAGTGAAAAAAAGAGCCAAAGGAGGCCTGTCACCAGGGATGCAAAAGGGGGCCTGCAGGCCCAGCCAGATGCAAAGTGCCAGGAAATTTTGGAGGCATTGGGATAGGAAAAGCAGGTGCTGGGATGGGTTGTTTGTTCAGAAAACTATGTCCCGAGCATAGTCCTGCTTTCATCAGAGAAAAATGCCATATGAGCTAAATATGCAATCAGCTTGGCTGAGAAATGAGGCTGTGACTTACTGGCAGGGGCAGTCTATGAGAAACAGATCTTGAAGGGGTAGAAGAGGACCTTTCCCTGGTTCTCTGGATGGTGGAGATGGAAGCGGGTAAGAGCTTCTCTGGTATGTATATATTCTGGAGTAGAATTATTGGATCAAATTATTTTTCATAGTGAGACCAGTTTGTGCCTTCTATTCTCATGAGTGTTCCTGTTGCACTACATTCTCCCAAAGACTTGATATAGTCCTCCCACTTTCCATCAGTACCCTTAACCTTGGGTATCTCTGTTCGTGACTCACTTTCCCAGTCAGAGCCCATGGCCTTTTTAAGACTCCAGAGAACATGCTGAGGTGTTTCTATGTACCCCTGAATTCCTAATTGAGTAACACTGTGAAGCAGGGAAGGGAGGAAATACCAGTTTAGGGATAGACGAGGGAAGATGGGGAGGAGGAGTTTCTTTGTATCTATCAGAATCGCTGGACCCTCTTGGAAAATGAAAGCCAGTTTGCAGATTTGTTAGTTCTCTCCCAAACCAAAGCACACTGAAACCTTGTCTTCTGGGGTGACAGAAGATGCCTAATTAGTTTTTCTACCTATCAGCCCCCCACAGCCTTCCATGCTTCTCAGGGGAACACCATTTACCTGCCTCTGCTCTCACAGTCCAGTTTCTTTTTTCTTTTTCTTTCTTTCTTTCTTTTTTTTTTTTTTTTTTTTTTGAGGTACTGGGGGTTGAGCCCAGGGCCTTGCGCCTGCATGCTTTGCAAGTGCTGGACCACTGAGCTGCGCCCCCAGCCCAGTTTTTATTTTACTTTTCAAGACAGAGTCTCGCTAAATTACGCAGACTGCCTCTGGTCTCTAACTTGCAATCCTCCAGCCTCCACCTCGAAAACCGCTGGGATTACAGGCATGCGCTACCGCGCCCTGGCAAAGTCCAGTTTCACAAAGTGTAATCCACATGACAGGAACAGGTACATCATAGAACGCATCTCCATCAGAATCTGATGAGGTACTTGTTAAAATGCACATTCTTGGACCCCTCCCTAGACTGAATCAGACTCTCTGGGGTGCCTCTTGGGAACCTTCTGTTTAACAAGCTCCCCAGGTGACGGGTATATTGAGATTTGAGAGCTGCTGCTCTGCGCACTGCTCTCAAGGAGGTCAGGCCAAGGTCATCTCCAGGCAGGTTCACACACCCTCCTTGCAGCTTCTCCAGGAAGCACAAGGTGAATCCCATCTTGCCCTGACCCTTCCTCTACTTCTATTGCCTCCCCGGATGCTCCACAACAGCGCACCAAGGATAAGGAAACCCCTTAAATTGTATTATCTATCTATCTATCTATTGATCGATCTATCGATCTATCTATCATCTATCTATCTATATATGATGTACATCCCAGTATTGTTTACAGGAAAGAGAAACTGAAAACAGTTGCCTGCCAATAGACGCCTGGTAATCTATGTAATGGTATATCTTTCCTATGAAATACTGTGCAACTATTAAGAAAGTGATACCATGTCTTTATTATATTTTTATTATATTTTTTATTTATTTGATTTATATTTATTTTATTTAGTTATTGCCATTTTGACATAGTGTCTTCTACCCCTTCAAGATCTGTTTCTCATAGACTGCCCCTGCCAGTAAGTCACAGCCTCATTTCTCAGCCAAGCTGATTGCATATTTATGCAATCACTATGTAGCCCAGACTGGCCTTGAACTCATTATCCTCCTGCCTCAGCCTCCTGAATGCTAGGATCTCACATATGTACCAATACTCCCAGCTGGATATCCACTTTCATTCAATCTTTTTAAAAAAATCACTTTTAAAAGCATGTTAAATTTCACAGTTTTTAGGATTGGTTGAGTTTTCTACACATATGTATACTATCTCTCACTTTACTTGTTTGTGGTGCTAGAGATAGGATTCAGAGTTTCACACATTATAAGCAACTGGAATTTGGCTCCGTTGGTAGAGTGCCACTCGGTGCTCTCTGAGGCCGAGTGGCACTTCGTTCTACCCCAATGCCTCAAAAATGGGAGAAGGACATGGCAATCCTCTCCTGAAGCAATACCAGAAAACAATCAGTCACTGAAAATCCTATGAGGGTCGCTATGAGTCAGCTTCTAAACAGCACCTAATAACAACAAGCAAGTGTTCTACCAGTGAGTTATAGCCCCAGCCCCTACTCTCTTTATTTTTCACCCTATTATCTTCTTCTTATTATTTTTGTCAGTACGAGGGAGTTGAATCCAGGGCCTTGAGCATTCGAGGCAAGTGCTCTATAACTGAGCTGCATACCTAGCCCCTTTTTTATTTTAAGACAAGGGTCACAAAGTGCACAGGTGCCTCTGGCCTTGAACTTTCGATCATTCTGTCTCTACCTCCCAAGTCGCCGGGATTACAGGCATGTGCCCTGGTGCCTGGCCCCTTAATTATCTTTATATTTGGAGAAATACAATGAAGTTATTTTCATTGGAAAATAAGACCCAGAAGCATCTAGAAAATGTTTGCTGGATATTTACTATAAAGGAGTTTATTTAGATTATTCTGTAAGCTTTGGTAGTGAGAATCTCTTTAAATTACCAAAGAAAATACCATAGGAAAAATTTCTAGATTGGTCAGACCTAAATTTCTGGATTAACAGAGGTCACCAAAAGCCTAGCACAGCAAACAACAAAATGGTGTACATATTTGTTATAAAGATTTAGAACACCAAAAACAAAGAGAAGATCCTAAGAGCTTTCAACAAGGGAAAAAAAAAAAAAAAGGAAAAGCAGGTCAAAGCATCAAGAATCAGAGTGGTGATTACCATCTAGCACCCAAAATTAAGGCCCAAAGCAATAAATTGGCTCCATCTCAGGGTGGAACCTCCAGAACTATCCACTGGACTGAAATTCTTGTCAATTTGTGAGAATGAGATAAGATGTGCACAGCCTGCATTCCAGAGGAGGCTACTTTTTGAAACACTGGACAACTGAGACACTCATCTATCTGGGACCCACATACCTTCCCTTGACAAATCATACAAAAGAGTCTCCTTCAGGGCAAAGGAGAAGATGGTTGTTGTAAAGGCAAGAGCCTACCATTTTCCATGCTGGCTTGTTGTGAATAAAGCTCTTTCTTTCAAAGAAAGAAAGAAAGAAAGAAAGAAAGAAAGAAAGAAAGAAACAAAGAAAGAAAAAAGAAAAAAGGAAAGAGAAAAAGAAAAAAAGAGAAAAGAAGGAAAATCAGAGTTGTATGTGGGCACCTACCAAAGGCATTGAATATTAGAATACCATGAAGCTTTGCTTTTAAAATTATAAGGACAAAGTGATTTCTACTCTTATCGTAGCCATTGAAAACCCTATGAATAGCAGAGAAGCACTAACAATAGTGTTTCACTGTTGTACAGAAGGTAGCTATGAGTTGGACACCGAGTCGAGGCCCCTTAACAACTCTTATCCTAAATTACCACATACATGAAGATAGAATTGAGGCATACAAGTGCTCTGATACTTCATTTTCAAAGCTCTCAATGTTTGGATATTATGGAAGATAGGATGTATTTTAGCAAAATGAGGATGTACAGCATGAAAGAGGAACCTATGGACCCTGGAAACTGGAGATCCAGCCCTGGGAAGCAATGGGGATAGGCCCAGCAGACCTCATGTATGCACAGGCTCCAGGGAGGTGCAGATAGGCTAGCCTAGAGCAGCAGGAGGGGACTGCACAATGGTTATCTTCAGATTCCAATATATAAATTGAACTAATGGTTCAAATTGCTTTTGTGTATAGAAAAACTATTGACAGTCATATGACAAAAGTGATTGCCTTTCAGGAATGAATAAAAGATGTTATGTTTGCCTTGAGTCTTGTAATCTTTTTGTTGTTGTTGTTGTTGTCGTTATGTGCCATCGAGTCGGTATCCGACTCATAGCAACCCTCATAGGGTTTTGAATGTCTGACTGTTTTGGGATTGCCTCAGGAGTGGATTGCCAGGCTCTTCTCCCATTTTGCAGTGCTGGGAATTGAACTCGGGACCTCAGAGACTACAGCGCAGCGCTCTACCCACTGAGCTAAATCCCAGCCCAATCTTTTTTAAAACTATGTATATTCACTATTGTGATAAATATGGTAACACTAAGAGATTGCTGACCAAATGTAAAATGGCGCAGCCATTAATTTTAAAAAGTTAAACACAGCCAGATGTGATGGTGCACACTTCTAACTCCAACACTGAGATGGCTGAGGCAGGAGAATTGTGAGTTTGAGGCCATGTTGAACTACACAGCAAGACCTTGTCTTAAAAAACAAAACAAACTTCCAAAACAAAAAAACACTGAACTATATACACTTTAAAAAGGCCAAATAATGAATTTATTTATTTATTATTTATTTATTTTTGAAATAGGATCTGGTTGTATAGCTCAGGCTGGCCTCAGACTCACATCCTTTGTCTCCTGGGTGCTGGGATTACAGGTGTTTGCCACCACATGAGGCTTGTCCTGCAAATTTTATCTCAAAGATACATTCAATCATAATGCAAGGCTCAATTCAAGCTATCTTAAACAATTTAAAAAAAGATGTTTGGAGCTGGAAGTATTTAAGAATAAAACACCCTATGCATGTTTTTCCTCTCCTTTTTATTTTTATTTATTTATTTATTTTGTGGTACTGGGGGTTGGACCCAGGGTCTTGCACTTGCATGCTCTGCAAGTGCTGGACCACTGAGCTGCACCCCCAGCCCACTTTTTTACTTTTTGAGACAGGGTCTCACTAAATTACGCAGACTGCCTCTGGTCTCGAACTTGTGATCCTCCTGCCTCTGCCTCCCGAACCTCTGGGATTACAGGTTTGTGCCACCGCGCCCAGCTCTTTCCTCTACTTTTTCAGGGCCTAAAATTCACTGAACCTCAAGACCCCTAAACACAAGACCCTGGAAATAAATTGAAGGCCTTTTCTGCAGAGGTGCCCAGAACAGCACATTGTATAGGTAAATAGGCACATGAGAGCCAGACCATGGAAAAGTTCTGGTTCTGGCACTTACTGGGGCAAGACCTGCTGTAGAATTCTTAATCTCTCGGAGGCTTAGTTTCCTCCTCACTAAAATGGGGCAGTAAAAGTTCCTGTCTTAACTAGTGGTTGTGAAGATCGGAAGAGATAATGCTTGTAAAGAAAGCTTCAGGCATGGGTCCTGGCCCACAGCCAACAGTTACCTCTTTTTTTCTCTTTCATTACTTTTTCTCCCCATGGTAAACACTTAGTTCAGCTATTTAATATTAGATTTAGACAACCCGCTAAACTGGGACGCTTTGGGAAAGGCTCCCCTGCTCTCAGAGTGGACAGCTTAATTAAGCACCACAGAGCAGAGCAGGTAGCAGGGGGGATTTCAGGAAAAAAAAAAATACAAAACCCAGTAACATCTAAAGCGTACTGAGCGCTTAGGACAGCACCCAGCCCCTCGCCTGGAAGGGTGTGGCGCCAGGCCACCCCGCCCGCAAGCTGAGAGATGCCCCAGCCGGGTGCATGCAGGCAGCTGAGCCGCAGGGTAGGGGGCGGAATTGGGCGGAGCTTCGCGGAGCGACAGAAGGCTGAGCAGCCAGCGCCCTGTGCAGCGTACGCGGGCAGGAGGCCTCTTGACTCCCGCACTCACCGCTTGCGGAGGGGTCCTGGGGAGGCGGCCACCGAAGAGACTGGGGGGCAGGGACACCCGGGAGCATCAAGACCAGAGGGGGCCGGGTGAGGGCTGGGAGAACCCGAGGTCAGAGAGGATGGGAACTTGAGCATGTGGGGGCCGAGGAGCCCTTGGACCTGGAGGAGCGCGGGTGCGGGATCACGGAAAACCGAGGAGCAACGGAATCCCTGGGGTAGCACCCCTGCGACCCCTTACTTTCAGCGCCCTAACACCCCCATTAAAGCCCAGCCCACAGGGCTCAGGTTTACTCATTTATCAACTCCTCTAGTCGGAGATTGTCCGGCGAAGTTGTGTTTTTCTCCGTTTGAAAAAAGGATCCAAACTGCTTCATGGGCTCCTTGAGGGCAGGGCTGGTTTCATTTCTGAATCTGGCTCGGGCAGGTGCTAAACTCTACTTGTTAGGTGCCGTCCAGTCGCCTCTGACTCATAGTCGACCCTTATAGGGTTTTCAATGGCTGATTGTTTCAGGATTGCTTCGGGAGTGGATTGCCACGTCCTGCCATTTCTGTGCTGCTGGGAATGGATTCGGGACCTCAGAGACTGCAGAGTGGCATTCTACCAAATGAGCTAAATCCCAGCCCATACACTCTACATTGGGGGCCGAATACACAATGACTGGCTGCGTGACTGAAGTGCTTCTCCTTGGGTAGGGTTCAGGTCTCACCTTTGGGAAGCTAGAAAGAGGTTGGAGGACTGTGGTGGAAACCTTGCCCAGAAATACTAACACGTTGAGATTAGAGTTTCTCCTCTGATGCTGGGCCCCACGGTCCAAGGACCCAGGCATAAACGCGCAGATAGCAAAGGGCCCGGCGATCACCTCCCCACAAAAAACCAATCAGCTATTGAAAACCCTATGAATAGCTGAGAAGCACTAACAATACTGTGTCCCCTGTTGTAGGTAGGGTCGCTATGAGTGGGATACCGATTCCATGGCACCTAACAACAGCAAAGGCAAGCGAGAGAAAAGGAAGTTTGAGAGGGTAGACAAAGCCTCCGTATGAACAGAGGGCATCTGGACTGGGTAGGCAAGGTGGGGCAGTTGTCTAGGGGTTTTGTGGTCTCTTTGTTTGGGCTGGACTTTTTGAGCTAGCTTTAATAGATCGTTCCTCATTTAGGGGGTACTAACGTGTTTGCCCAATAGAGTTAAAGGGCTGTTGTTTCTAATATTTCTACACAGAGATTGATTAACTAGATGACTGCTGGCCAGGTTATGGGCTTATTTTTCTTAGAAGAATGGGACTTGATTTGGTGACTGTAGACCAAGTCATGACCTGTTTTCTTTGAAGAATGGGTTTTAGTTCAATGAAACTGATGTGGTCTGACAGAAACTTAGGTGACCTAATTGGTTGACCTAATAAGTCAGACCTTGCTGTCTGATTTACCTCAGTGGCTCCCTATTTCCAGGCTCCATTTCCCTGAACCTGCCTGAAACTTACTCTTATCAACATCAGTTGCCGTAATCTTTTACAAGCATGTATTAGCAGACAATATCAAAGCCAATTTATTGCTCTTTTCTCTTCTGGCCCTCTGGTGGAAGATGTGACTAATGCTTGATTCTCATTTTACAGTTAAGGCAAATGAAGCTCAGAGTAGAAACCCAGCTAAATGTCATATAGATCCCAGGCTTGCTTGCTCTCTGGGGCTAGGTGTCCTGGGGCTTTTGCACCAGGTTTGTAGATATAGGTGAGCACAGGGCTGATATTTCTCATGCTTGTCTCTTTGGGCATTGCTGTAGTCAAAGCTGTGGGGAGCAGGGCCCTGGGCTGTGGAGTATGACTATAGCAAGTGATGTGTTGGAATGGATATTAAAATGAGGAGAGCAATGTTGTCTCCTTTCCTTTTCTTTTCTTTTCTTTTCTTTTTCTTTCTGTTTTCCAGGGCCCCTCATGTTCCTAGTCGAGTGCTCTATCACTGAAATACATTGCCAGCCCAGTGCTGTCCTTTAATGCCAGTCCATTTTGATTCAGTGTAGGGGTACTTACCAAACCTTGACTGGAGTAGATAGCTGAGGAGGAGTGAAATGATGAGTAAGACACAGGCCTTGCACTCCAGGAGCCAAAACTTGGTAGGACTATAGCTTTATAAGATATTCAGAAGCTCATGAGATTTCCCAATCAGAGGTTCACAAAACACCAGTAGAATGTTTAAGATTACACAAGTAGCGGCACATGGTGGCATGTGCCTGTAGTCTCAGTTACTCAGGAGGCAGGGCCAGGAGGATCGCTTGAGCCCAGGAGTTCAAGACAAGCCTAGACAACATAGGTAGACCTGTCTGAAAACAAAATAAACACAGTAAAGGACATAACTGACTAATTAAACACTTAGAGTATCTTTGCTGAAGTGTAGAAGTCAAACAGACTTCTCTAACCATATTAAATGCTTAGATTTGAAAGTAAACTGGGAAGCTAATCCCTAAAAAGCAGATGTTGGTTTTTTTTTGTTGTTGTTGTGGTGGTGGTGGTGGTACTTGGGGGTTGAATTCAGAACCTGGCACATAATTTGCAAATGATCTACCACTGGGCTGCACCCCCTGCCCATTTTTAAAAAATTATTTTATTTTGAGACAGGGTCTTGCTAAGTTATGCAGGCTGCCTCTGGCCTCAAACTTGTGATCCTCCTGCCTCAGCCTCCTGAGTCACTGAGATTATAGGTATGTATGACGACACCCAGACAGATCAAAAAAGACATATCAAGATCTGTCCTAAAGCACAATGCTGTCAGTGATAGAAAAATATTCATAGACCTACAAGAAAGGCCAGTTAATATGATGATTATCCAAATTTATGCACCTACCATTAAGGCCACAAATGAAGATAGGGAAGTCTTTTACCAGCTTTTGCAATCTGAAAATAATCTAACATGGAATCAGGATGCACTGATAATTACTGCTGCCTAGAATGCAAAAGTTGGAAATGAAGAAGGCTCAGTATTTGGAAAATATGGCTTTTGTGACAGAAATGATGCTGGAGATCACATGATAGAATTTTGTCAGACCAATGACTTTTTCACTGCAAATACATTTTCTCACCAACATAAATGGTAACTATGCACATGGAATTCATTAGATGGAACATTCAGGAATCAAACTGACTACATTTGTCAATTTATTATAATTTGTCAAGATGATAGAAAAGCTAAATATCAAAAATCAGAGCAAGGTCAGGTGCTGATTGTGGATCAGACCATCAACTGCCCATAAACAAGTTCAAATCAAAACTGAAGAAAATTAGAACAAGTGTACGAGAGCCAAGGTATGACCTTGAGTATATCCCACCTGAGTTCAGAGACCACCTCAAGAATAGATTTGATGTGTTACACACTAATGATCAAAGACCAGAGAAGTTCTGGCATGACATCAAATACATCATTTATGAGGAAAGTAAAAGGTTATTAAAAAGACAGGGAAAAAAAGAGAAAAGGCCAAATTACATGTCAAAAGAAACTCTGAAATTTGCTTTTGAACGTCGAACACCTAAAGCAAAAGAAAGACAAGATGAAGTTAAAGAAGGGAAGAGAAAGTTTCAAAGGGCAGCTGTAGAAGACAAAATCAAAATATAATGACATGTAAAGAGCTGGAGATAGAAAACCAAAAGGGAAAAACGTGCTCTATTTTTCTCAAACTTAAGGAATTGAAGAAAAAATTCAAACCTCGAGTGGTGATAGTGAAGGATTTTACAGGGAAAATATTAAACAACTCAGGAAACATCAAAAGAAGGTGGAAGGAATACACAGAGTCACTATACCAAAAAGAATTGGTGGATGACCAACCATTTCAAGAAGTTGCATGCGATCAGGAACCAATGTTACTGAAAAGGAAGAAGTGGAACCTGCCTTGAATGAACTGGCAAAACACAAGGGTCCAGGAGTCGATGGAATACCAACTGAGATGTTTTAGCAGACAGATGTAGCACTGGAGGTGCTCACTAGTCTATGCCAAGAGATTTGGGAAACAGCTACCTGGCCAATTGACTAGAAGAGATCCACATTATACCTATTCCCAAGAAAGGGGATCCAACTGAATGCAGAAATTATCAAACAATATCATTAATATATCACACAAACAAAATTTTAGTAAAGATCATTCAAAATGATGGCAGCAGTATATTGACAGGAAACAGCTGGAAAAGCAAACTGGATTCAGAAGAGGATGTGGAACCAGGGACATCATTGCTGATGTCAGATGGATATTGGCTGAAAGCAGAGAATACTAGAAAGATGTTTATCTAAGTTTATTAACTATGCAAAGGCATCTGACTGTAGATCACAATAAATTATGGATAACATTATGAAGAGTGGGAATACCAGATTGCTTACTGTACTCATGAGGAATCTGTACATGGACCAGGAGGCAGTCATGAACAGCACAAGGAAATGCTGCCTGATTTAAAGTCAAGAAAGGTGTGTGTCAGGGCTCTATCCTTTGATGGTACCTCTTTAATCTCTACGCTGAGTAAATAATCTGAGAAACTGGACTTCCTGAAGAAAGAACATGGCATCATGATTAGAGGAAGACTCATTAACAACCTGCATTATGCATATGACACCACTCTCCTTGCTGAAAGTGAAGAAGATTTGAAACATTTACTGATGAAGTTCAAAGACCACAGCCTTCAGTATGGATTGTGTCTCAACATCATAACAAAACCCCTTACAACTGGGTCAGTAAGAAACTTCATGATAAATGATGAAAAGATTGAGGTTGTCCACAGTTTTGCTTTACTTGGCTTTATAACCAGCACCCACAGAAGCAGCAGTCAGGAGATCAAAAGATTCATTTCATTGGGAAAATCTGTTGCAAAAGATCTCTTTAAAGTGTTGACAAGTAAAGATATCTCATTGAAGATGAAGATGTGCCTGACTCATGCCATGGTATTTTCAGTTGCATCATATGCTTGTGAAAGCTAGACGTTGGATAGGGAAACAAGAGAACTGATGTATTTGAATTATGATATTGGAGATGAATATTAAATATACCCTTGATTGCCAAATAACCAACAGATCTGGCCTAGAAGAAGTGCAACCACAGTGCTCCTTGGAAGCAAGGATGGCTTAGACTACATCTTGTGTATTTTGGGTATGTTGTCTGGAGGGACCAATTCCTGGAGAAGGACATCATGTTTGGGAGAGTGACAGGTCAACAAAAAATAGGAAGACCCTCAACTAGATGGATTGACACAGTGTCTGCAACAATGGGCTTAAACATAAAAAAAATTGTGTGCCTGGCACAGAGTTGGGGAGTGTTCCATTGTGTTGTACATAGGGTTGCTCTAAGTCAGAGTTGACCTGGCAGCACCTAACAATAAACAACAGTGTATTTTGAGGAGACTCTAAACAATTTTCATTCCATATAAAATGAAAAAAAATTTAAAGAAGATATACCATTATTTATTATTTTATCACAGGATTTGACAATAGCCAATACCAACCACACTGAAAACAACTGATGTCTATTTATAGAGGAATTAGTTTTAAAAAAGTGTACATCCATAAAATGTGATACTATGTGGTCATCACAAAGGATGACACAGAATTACCAGGGTGCCAAAACATACACACACACACACACACACACACACACACACACACACACACATTTTAAGAGATGTTACTTATGTATTACTTTGCAAAGTTGCATTGAATTACATTTGTTATTGTTGTTAGATGCTGTTGAGTTGGTCCGACTCATGTGACCCCATGTACAACGGAACAAACACTCCTTGATTCTGTGCCAGGCATACAATCTTATTTATGTTTAAGCCCATTGTTGCAGACACTGTGTCAATCTATCCAGTTGAGGACCTTCCTGTTTTTCATTGACCCGGCACTCTCCCAGACGTGATGTCCTTCTCCAGGGATTGGTTCCTCCTGACTAATGTTCACTTAAGAGATGGTTTTAATCAAATGAGTGGTAGCTCCACCATGCAACAGGCAGGTCAAAGAAATGGTGGAAGCATAGTTGTCATTTGAAGAGCACAAGATCAATTTGGAGTGGTATTTGAAACTTGAGAACACTGTGGAAGGACAATGACAATGAAGCCATGAGTATCCAAGAGAACATTCAACACCCTTAATGATTGCACATTTGTAATAAGTTTGAGATGCCTGGTACTGCATGTGATGTGCACAAGATCCTGGCTGCCTCACATAGCAGGAAGTCCCGCTTCTTCTGTAATGGTAATCACTTTGAGCATCTCTTGTAATTACAGAAGTTAAATGTAACTTGTATTAATATTTTGTTATTGGTATATATTGAGTATTACAATTTTAATACAGTTTTTTCTTCCTTAAAATGCATATACATTTTTAGCATCTTCTGTATATTAAAGTAGGAGAACTTCTAAGATTTATATTTGAATATATACACTTAGTATATAAAATTTATTTGGTTATATATCCTAATAATTATATAGAAATTTAGAAGGTTGTTAAAATCTGGTGATGACTGGCTCTTGGTGATGAAATTTTAGATAAAATTTCCCCATATATTTCTATACTATTTAAATTGAAAATTTTTAAGTGCGAAATGTTTTTATCTTTATGAAATAATTTTTTTATAGTGCTAAAGATTGGATCCATGGCCTTACACATGCTACATAATCATTCTACCATTGAGTTACCTCCCTGTAGGGAATTATTCTAACCCTCATTGTCCTAGAAGAAGTACAACCAGAGTGCTCCTTGGAAGAAAAATGGCCAAACTGCGTCTTACATATTTCAGACATGTAGTCAGGAGAGAACAATCCCTGGAGGACATCATGTTTGGAAGAGTGGCAGGTCAACGCAAAAGAAGAAAACCCTCCACCAGATGGATTGACACAGTGTCTGCAACAATGGGCTTAAACATAAATAAGATCGTTTGCCTGGCATAGAATCGGAAAGTGTTTCGATCTGCTGTACATAGGGTTGCTATGGGTCGGACTCGACTCGACGGCACCTAACAACAACAACATTTTGCCCCCATTGCTAATCAAGGATCTCCCCATGATTACCAAAGGAGTGACATCTGGTTTCACTCTTTATTTGAATGTCACTCCTAAACTGGTTGCACCTAGCCCCTCACACCCCCACCTAATTGTTATCTTAAGGCAGTTAAGGCAATTAGTTACCCAAGGGCTATATAAACAAAGCTCACTCTGCATGTGAGGAAGCAGGCAGTGGAGAGAGCTGGTGGTGCAGTTGCTGGTGAAAGCTGCAGCTACTGATGGTAATGCTGAGGCTTCTGGAGCTGGTAGTGATGAAGCTGCTGGTGGTGATGGAGCTGAGTGCTATGGCTGCTGATGGTGATACTGCTGGCTGCTAGCTTCCTGCTGGGAACACTGTCTCCATCTGACCACTGACGACGAAAATTTTCTCTCTGGATTCAACCAACACGGAAGCCTCTCTCCTCATGACCACCGAGACCAGGACAACTAGACAGCACTCTCAAGGACTACAAGCAAGCTAAGGACAGTCCCTTTGCCCAGCACCTAGGGACAGAAGTTGAGGACAGTTTCAGTCCCAGCACCAGAGGCAGAAAAGCCACAGCTGCCCCTGAGGCAGCAGAAAGAGCTGTTAACTCTTAGGCTGCTAACACTTCTTTGGGCTCCTCCCCGCCCTTCTCAGGGCAGAAAGGCTTTTTCCTTTCTCACTCTTGCCCCACAGAGAGGTGTTGTGTGAACAGGGACACCCACAAAACACTGTGGGAGCCCTGTGAACAAGGACTCCACAAAACACTCCTCTATGTGGGGCACACACCTCCCAGTCCAGCCCAGATGATTGGAGGGGAGGCGCCACTGAGCACACAGATATCTTAATCACAAGTCACTCGGGACCCTTGGGTGAGGGGCATGGACTCCTACAGCCCTCGGGAACACCCCAAGAGGAAGACAGAAGGGGAGAAAGGAAAATCCTCGGGCACTTTTGCCTTGTGGGGACCAAAAGCAGCTCTTTATTCATATTCTCTCTCTCTCTCTCTCTCTCTCTCTCTCTCTCTCTGCCCTTGTCAGAGCAGAGAAAAACCCAAGCAAATTTTGTGGGGTCCCTTGTTTGGGCACCACGTCTGTGGAGTGAGCAGGAGAAAGGAAGAAGCCTCTGCACTGAAAAGAGCGGGGAGGAACCCAAAGGAGTGTTAGCAGCCTAAGTGTTAGCAGTTCTTTCTGCTGCCTCAGGGGCAGCTGTGGCCCTCAGGGGCAGCTGTATCACAGCACCCAGTTCATTACTAACATCTTAAATACAATGTATTTCATCTTAACCAGTCACTCTGAGGCCATTTTCTCTTTCACCTTTTCAGAAATAAGCATTAAAACCTGTTGTAGTGGGACATACCAGTAATCTTGGCTACCAGGGAGCCTGAGACAGAAGGATCAAGAGTTTGAGGTCAGCCTGGGAAGCAGCGGCCTATCCCTGCTTGGGGAACAAAACAAGAAAAACAAGCAAGCACTAAATAATGCAAAAATATTAGTACTAAGCCGGCCGTGGTGGCACATGTCGGCAAACAAGGAGGCTGAGGTAGGAGGATCACGAGTTCTAGGTCAGCTTGGGCAGCACAATTTTTGCCTGCAGCTGTAGTCCTCTGGCATCCAATCCTGTCAGATCTCGGAAGATAAGCAGGGTTGGGCCTGGTTAGTACCTGGATGGGAGACTGCCTGGGAACACCAGAAGCTGTAGGCTTGGGAGAAGGACCTGGCAACCCCCTCCCAAAAATCAATCTGCCATTAAAAACCCTATGAACAGCAGAGAAGCACTGACAATAGTGTTTCCCCTGTTGTACAGAGGGTCGCTATGAGTCGGATACCAACTCGATGGCACCTAACAGCAACATTAGTACTAAAATCAGTGCCAACTAAGACAGAAAGCTTCCCCAGCACTGTAAAAACAAAAAACATAGACAGAAAACTCTCTACAGTATTATGTTATACTGGTGGCCCCAAAGAACCAAGCCTTTGTATATTTGAAAGTATCTTGGCACAGTCCTTTCTCCCTGAATATAGGATGATTCTTTGACTTGCCTTCATCTACAGAATATGGTGAAAATGCCAATTCTGGATCTAAGGCTTGTGAAAGCCTAGCAGCTTCCATTTTTTGCCCTTTTTGGGAGCTTTGAGTTAATGTTAGAAGTCTGGCTACCCTGTTAGAGAGGCTATGAAGAAAAGTCACATGAAGAGGGAGAGAATCCAGGAGTACAAGGAAAGAGACCCAGTTCTTTTAGGTGAACCAGCTCCCAGTTGAGGATCATTGCCCAGGACAGCAGAATGGTTGCGCTAATCACAGCCCAGACTGCTGAACTGTGAGTAAATAAAGTGGATCTTTCAAGTCTTACATTCTGAGGTGATTTGTTAATGAAAGCACTTCCTCAGTTTTCTTAGGCTGACTATGGTACGCTCAGTCTTCCATAAAGTTGAAGTCTCCATTCCTTACTCCTTGAGACCTCCCAATAGAAACTGGGCAAGGCATTTTTTTAAAAAAATATTTTGTTTTCATGGTCCTGAGAATTTGAACATAAAGCCTCATGCATGCCAAGTGCGTGCTATATCCCCAATTGCCTCCCTCCCTTTAATACTAGGTGATCCTAGGGTCTGACTTTAGCTCTATCTTTGTTACCAGTTGTATGCTTCTTTAGGGGGCCAGGGAGCCAGAGCACAGATGGAAACCAAGACCTTGATCATGCTAGGCAAGCACTATCACTGAGGTCCACCCTCAGCCATAGTTGTTTGCCTTTCGGAAGTCATTAATCTTTGTTTCATCTGTAAAGTGGAGAACTAAAGCTCACTGTACTTACTAGAGGGTAAAAATAAGTATAACCGAATTAAGAAGAAAATAGAATGCATTAACAGAGCTTTCAGCTCAAGAGGCCGGTGAGGAAATACAAAGTGGACTTGATGACATCTGAATGTAAGATCTTGAAGAAACTTTAGGTCTGTGATCTTCAATTATTCTTCTGTAAATAACACTACTGTTCCCCAAATCACAGGTTTGTCTATGATGATTAAACGTAGCATCACACTGGTAGTTGCCTACCATTAAACCCCAAAGTCTTGTTCCTTGTTCTTTTATTCCCTGTCCATCCCCAGAGAGCATGATTTAGTAAATCTGGAGTGGAGGCCAGAAAGATCCTTTTTTTTTTTTTTTTTTTTTTTTTTT
>VMDO01026073.1:0-27258 GCA_007922755.1 Pedetes capensis | reverse complement strand
AGTCAAGACCATCGGACCTCAACTGAACACCAGCGGCTGTGGCTGTGCCTTTAAGGCTGAGCTGTACCAGCACTTAGCCTGCAGCATTCTATGCTGCAGGCATAGAGCCAGCACTTAAAGGGGTAGAGCCTTGCTCTATAGGGGCTACCTGCTCCTTGCTCTCCATAAGGGGAGCACCCCAATAAACCTTCCCTGTTCTCCTCCAACCATCTGAAGGTCTCCCGAGGTCCTTCTTTCCCGACATCAACCACGTGTTTATGTTGAGGGTTTGGCCCTAACTTTAGCAGGGCTAGAGCCAAAACCCCGACACATAGAGGTAGAGAATACAATGGTTATTAGAAGCTGAGAGAAGGGAGAGTGGATGAGGAAAGAGCTACTGATCAAAAAGGTCAGCAGGGTGTGGTGGAACACACCTGTTATTTCAACCCTCAGGAAGTCAGAATCAGTGCCAGCCTGGGCTACATAGGGAGACTCTGTCTAAAAAAAAAAAAAAAGAAAGCTGTGTGTGTCAAAGGCTGGGTGTAGTGGTCTGTGCAAGTAGTTTCAGCTACTGGGGAGGCAGGAGGATTACTTGAGCCCAGGAATTTGAGACCAGTCTGGACAACATAGAAAGACCCAGTCTCAAACAACCAACCAAATCACAAACAAAAAAAAGGGGATATGAAGTTTTAGTTAGAGGAATAACTTTTAGTGATCTATTGCACATAATAGTGACTATAATAAATAGTAATGCACTGCATATTTCAAAATTGCTAGAAGAGTAGATTTTTTTAAAGTTCTCAGTGCAGACACACAAAAGTAAGTATGTGCAGTGACAAATTTGTGAATCAGCCTGATTTCATCATATATATATATATCAAAACATCACATCATATACTGTAAATCTATACTATTGCCAATTAAAAATGTTTTAATTAGAGCATATCATACCATATTGCAATAGTTTCATCTGCTTTGTTTCCTGATTACTTAAACAATAAAACAATCAAGCTGAATACTTAAAGCTGGTGCTATTACATGTAAACTATCACTCCATTTAAGAAAAAACCAATGCCTTTAGTTCTAAGGTTTATGTTTTTGTTTGTTTTGTTTTGTTTTGTACTTGGGTTTGAACTCAGGGCCTCCCACATACTTACAAGTGCTCTACCACTGGGCTGCACCCTCAGCCATTTTATATTTTTTATTTTGAGTCAGCGTCTCACTAAATTAGGCAGGCTACCTCTGCCCTTCAACTCCTGATCCTCCTGCCTCCACCTTTCAAGTTGCTGAGATAAATACATATGCCATAGCATGGGTGAGGTTTATGATTTTTATATTCTGGTATATTCATCCAGACTTGAAGGTGGCTTTTTGAAGGCATGTACTGGGGACAATATACAGCCACTGTTACTTTGCAACCACCCAGTGCAGGAAAATTGTACACTATTTCCCAGAAGAGAAAAGAATGAAAGTAATACTCTTAACTTTCGTCTCTCACACACTCCTCCCCATGGGAAGTGATTTAGGAGAATGAGCTGCCTGTTGATCCTTGAGTCAACCCTTCAAAGTCCTCCTAATTTGTAGAGGCCCAACCTCAGAAAGAACAAAATTTCTGCACATCTATATAGACAGTTGGGCAGAGTAGACTCTGCCAATGCAAGGAAAAGGAATCCATTTTAGTGTTAAATTCAATTTGTTGTTGTTAGGTGCCGTCAAGTTGGTATTCAACTCATAGTGACCCTATGTACAACAGACGAAACATTATTGTCAGTGCTGCTGTGCTATTCATAGGGTTTTCAGTGGCTTATTGTATTTTGGGATTGGGTTGCTGGGTCCTTCTCCCAAGCCCACAGCACCTGGTATTCCCAGACGGTCTTCCATCCAAGTACTAACCAGGCCCGATCCTGCTTAGCTTCTGAGATCTGACAGGATTGGACGCCACAGTGATGCGGCTGCAGGCAAGTTCAATTTAGAGAGGGCATTATAGAGCTTCAAAATACCTCTATTAGTAATAAAAAATATTTTGATTTTCATCTATCTGATGCCTGCATTTTATTTCTAAATTGATTCCAAACTTGGGAAAAAAAGCAGTGTTACTTATTAGCTCCTCAAATCCTCATAGCAATCTTTGTCTTATATATATATTTAGAATATTCTACAAAGTGTCCAAAATATTTATAATGTTTGAAATTTGTTTCAGGATAATGTGGATGAGAATGGACAGGGATATAGACAAAATAAGAACCTTTAAATTTGAGGGAAAGACATTAGGAAAAAGAAGTTCAGTATTCTGAAATAAATTTCCCCATGTCAACATGATTTTTACTACTACTATTTACATTCCAAGTTTGTCAATTTATGTTTGCTTTCCATATTAATATAATTCATTGAAACCTAACAACTTAAACATGTAAAATGAGTAATATCTTTGACATATTTTATAAATTTATCAAATTGAAAAATCAGTACTAAATATTGGAAGGAGGTCAAGATATTAATAATTAACAGAAGCTAAGATGCTATGTTTGCACCTTATATATTTCATTAAAATCCTCACAACAGAACGAGGAATGTTGGTGCATGCCTGGTAATCCCAACACTTGGGAGGCTGAAGAAGGAAGATGGACACAAATTTAAGGCCAGTCTAGTCTACATATTGAGTTCCACACAGAGTGACTATCTCAAAGCACACACACACATATCCTCACAACCAGTCTATGAGGTTAGTATTAAATATCCCTAGAAAAAAATTACCTAGGGACAGGCATGGTGATGCACATCTGCAATCCCAGCACTTGGGAAACTGAGGCAGGAGGATTGAGAGCTTGAGGCCACCCTGAGTTATATATCAAGATTCTACATAAATAAATACCAATACCCCAAACAAACAAACAAACAAACAAACAAAAACACTAAAATCACACAGCCAATAAGAGGAACTGAGACTTAAGCACAAGCAGTATGATTTCAGGGCCCCCCTGCTTTTTTTCCCGGTACTGGGTGTTGAACCCAGGGCCTAGCGCTTGCATGCTTTGCCAGTGCTGTACCACTGAGCTGTACCTCCAGCCCATTTTTTCACTTTTTTGAGAAATGGTCTCCCTAAATTATGCAGATTGCCTCTGGTCTCAAACTTGCAATACTCCTGTCTCCATCTCCCCAGTCACTGGGATTACAGGCATGAGCAAGCCCCTCCCCCCTTTTTTTCTTTTTTCTTTTTTTAATCACTAGCTATGCTACCATTCACATGCCCCTTTGTTTTAGCATTACAAGTAAATTATTCATATTGGTCCTTATTCCCATTCTTCTATTTGCTGTAAAGCTAGAAGACAGATTCCACAAAAGATAACATCTGCAAATTACTCAGATTCACATGGTGAAAGCCTGGAGAGTAACTAAAACTAATGAAGAAGCATGACATTTCTCTCTAAGGAATTTCTTAATGGGAGGTCTCATCTCACGAAATGATATGAGTTCCCTTTCTCTCCAATAATCATCATAGAAGCAGGTTTTGTCCTTCATTTTTTGTTTTGTCCCCTCAAGCAGCGAGGTCTGCAAATAATCATTTGACATGCTGCTGCTGTTGTTGTTAGGTGCTGTCCAGTCAGGTCCAACTCTGAGAGACACTATGTACAACAGAACAAAACACTCTCTGGTACTGTGCCATGTCCAGCACTATGTCAGTGCTTCTCTGCTATCCATAGGGTTTCCAATGGCTGATTGTTTTGGGAGTGGGCTTCCAGGTCCTTCTCCGATTTTTGTGGTGCTGGAGATGGAACCCAGAGCCTCAGAATGCGCAGAGCAAGCCCTCTACAGACTGAGCTACACCCCGTCCCCATCATTCTATGTACATACACAAAAATTTAAGTAGTACAAAATGTGGAAGACAATTAATACCTAACACAGAGTTTACATGCTGTCCTAGCATAATTTGTTCATAATTCCTCTGCATATGTCCTCCAAGCTCCTCTACTAGTTCACATTTTTTATTTGGGAAAACATTCTCTGAAAATTCCTAATTCATTTTATTTACTTACTTTATTATTTATTTACTTATTTATTTATTTGAGACAGAGGCTCACTAGGTAGCCCAGGCCTCAAACTCAAGATACTCCTGCCTGAGCCTCCCGAGCACTGGGATTACAGGTGTGTGCCACCGTGCTCAGCAATTCATGCTCTTATGTAAGTCATTTATAGTATTTCCAAGGCACACTATAAATACTGAACAAATAAATTTAGAGCCAGGTGTGGTGGTGCAAGTCTGTTAATCCCATCACTCAGGAGGCTGAAGCAGGAGGATCAAGAGCTTAAGGCCACAGCCTGGCCTACATGATGAAACCTTGTCTCTAAGAAGAAAAAATTTAAAAGGCATAAAGAGATGGAAGGACTAGAGATATGAAATATACGAAAGAGTATTTCTCAATATGATTTGCCTGAAACACTGCAGAATTGTTTTTATATTTTAAGGGAAAAAAACCCAGTGATTTTCTTTCAGTACTGGGGGTTGAACCCAGGGCCTTGCACATGCTAGGCAAGTGTTTTACCACTGAGCTGCACCCCAGTTCCTATTTTATTTTTTATTTTGAGGCAGGCTCTGGCTAAATTGTTCAGGCTGCCTCTAGCCTCGAACGCTCGATCCTCCAGTCTTAGCATCCCGAGTCTCTGGGATTACAAATGTGCACTCGGTGTTTGACTTATAACTAGTGAAATTTATATCTACAGATAAAAGAAAAAAATTAAACATGTCAATGTAGTTATTAAGTAATAAATGGACTTTAGAACTGCGTGCCACATCCAAAAATGTCAGTAAATCACATGAGAGATCACTTGAAACACAAAAGGATGATATTCAAGTCATATATCTATACACAGGTAGCATTTACTAATTAACATAAATGCTCTTTTCAATGATAAAAAATTTAATGTATTTTGTCATAATTTCAATAATTTTTATAGAACAATGTTTAATTTTTCTAAATTGAGAGTTTAAAAGCTTAAGATATATATCTTATTTGTGTGGCCATCATTGAAAATAAGTATATTTTAATTATTAAAGTTTGCTTTATTAAGCAGGGTAGTATTATTAAATAACTGATAAATAACTCTGTTGCTAATAAGCCAGGAATGAACAAGCCAGCTGGAAAAAAGTCCTTATTGACAAATGAGAAAGAGATCCCTGCTAACAGAAATGACGAACTGACAAGAATCAACATTGTAATGTGCAATATGCTTCAGGTGTAAATGCAAAGTGCTACTTCCAGTGACACTTTGAGACTCAAACTGATGCCTTCATTTTCTTCTTGCACAGTCAATTAAAGTTTGGAGTCCAGAAGCAGCCAATCCCTTCCCTAGGATGCTCACCTGCCAAGCAAGTCTGTGGCAGGATACTCAGATTGTGAGGGCACCCTGCCTTGAGACCAAAGGTAAAAGATTAGAAGGAAAGTATTTGATCAGTCGATGATACTTTTTTTATTCTATGGCCACCGATCCCTAATAGATATCTTTCTTAAAAGCTTGTTCCTTAATTCAATTGGCCCATAGAGAGAATTAGGCCAGGTTTTATTATTTCTGTGTGTCCTTATTTCTTTAGCTAACTCAGTGGTACTTGGGAGCTTAACCCATGTGGAAACAAGTGCTTTACCACTGAACTGCACCTCCAGTCTCTTTTTATTATTATTTTTAAATCTTGAGACAGATTCTTGCTAAATACTCAGGCTGTCTCTGGCCTCAAACTTGTGATCCTCTTGCCTCTGCCTACAGAGTCGCTAGGATTATAGGTGGTGTGCCACCATGCCTGGCTTGGAATAAATTTATATATGGAGTGATTCCAAATGTAGCAAAATGTGTCTTTAATGGATATATTTCAAAATGTTAACAGAGATTATCTCCAGATAATAAAGTTTTAGGAACTACTTTATTGTTGTTGTTTTCTTTCTTAAATATTTTTTGAGACAGAGTTTTGCTTCGCTGCCCAGATTGAAATCCAACTCAATGACTATACTGATACTCCTGCCTCAGCCTCCCACAGAGCTATGGCCAAAGGCTTATGCCACCCCAGCTTACTTGTTCCTTTTTTAATTTCTGTTTTCCAAATTTCCTATCATGCACAGGAATTACCTATGCAGCCAGAAAAAATAAAATTCATAATTTCATACAGTCATTAAGAAAATGGTCTTTCAGAATATCATTTGCTCTCTATTTAATCTAGAAAGTTTATCTTTAGTCCTACTGGTGTTAATTTGTCAAATAAATTTAGGAAACACATGGAAAACACTAGTAAGTATATGGTAGATAATTAGCAGAACTGTTATCACTTACAATTATTTATTTATTTATTTACTTATTTATTACCACTGGTGATTTATCTCTGGGCTTTAGGGTTGCTCAGCAAGCACTCTAACACTGAGCTACAAACCCAGCACAACTATTATTTTTAATTATACACCAAGATATGTACTAAATGCTAGAACCATAAGAATTAACAAATCTAGCTGGGTGTGGTGGTGCACACCTGTAATCCCAGAGGCTTGGGAGGCGGAGCCAGGAGGATTGCAAGTTCAAGACCAGAGGAAGTCTGCGTAATTTAGCGAGACCCTATCTCAAAAAGTAAAGGAAAAAAAAAAAAAGGGCTGTGGGTGCAGCTCAGTGGTCCAGCACTTGCAGAGCATGCAAGCACGAGGCCCTGGGTTCAACCCCTAGTACTGCAAAAAAAAAAAAAAAAAAAAAAAGAACAAATATGAGCCAAGCATGGTGGCGCACTCCTGTAATCTGAGTCTATAATCCCAGATCTTGGGAGGTTGAAGCAGGAAGATCTCAAGTTCTAGCCCAGCCTGGAGTATATACCAAGTTCCAGGCCAGCCTAGCTTACATAGTGAGACCCTGTCAAACAATAACAAAGAAACAAACAAATAACAACAAAAAAGCCAGATCTGGGCCTTTGAGGAACTCATATTCTAGTAAAGGAAGCAAATATATTAACATTCAGTTACAATTAGCACAACATAATATATGATTTAAAGAGGTATAACAAAGCCTACAGCATTTAATTTTTGAAACATTAGAGTCTTTTCTACATTTAAAGTCAATCCATCTTACTGAAAGACAAAAGTGCTAATTAAAATGTTAAAAACATAAGTATAGTATGATATCATTCCTTCTCTGTCAACTCAATTTTATTGCAAAATACAATTGTGGATCCCCTGTATCTACACATATTTCTAAATAATTTCATAATTTTGAAAGTGCTTTTTGTATACCCTGTCATAACAGTGCAAAGAGGTAAGCAAGACAAACAGTTTCCATTTTAAAGGTAGGAAAACTAAGGCTTATTACTGGTAGATCCAGAATCTGTTTAAAGTGACTTAAGCCTTTACCATAAATGCTTTTGCAGTAAACATAAAATAGTTGATAGTAAGAATTTCAAGTTATATAAATTTAAGTGTACATACTTTACGTACACAGAATGACTAATGAATGTTTCATATATGTGGATTACAAGAAACGTCAGGTGTTTGCAGTTAGGGCAGTAGAGAATAAGAACAAATGTGAGCAATTTGCATAGAGAGACCAGTGTTTGCTATTATCAGAGTCCAAGACAAAAATTAAAAGCAATCAAGAGGTAACTCCTTCCTAGGCACCTATGTCTCTCATTTTCCAGAGACTTAGCATCTTGAATTACAAAGTGTTTCTTAGTAAATATCTCCTCTATTATTTTGGATTCAACTGTATTATTTGGTACACATAACCAGTGAATGTGTACTAAATACTAACATAAGAACTAACTATAGTTCTATTAGGATCATCATACAGTTAAAGCAGATTTCAAGTTTACTGATATTTAATAAGTTTCCCATGAAAGGTTATTACACTGTTGAATATATAAATACTGATGGTACAGTTACAAAAAATTAATGGAAATTTCATATAAGGAATGACACTGAAATGACTTAATATCTAGGGAGAAAATATGTTAAAAATATTAGTAGTTAATGAGAATTTGAGATCTAGCTTATCCTGAATTTGATACTTGATGTGAAGTTCTAGCCCATATTGTTAACCTCAATAGAGTGCTAGGTATTTCTTTTCACTCCATAGATGTTGTTGTTGTTGTTGTTAGGTGCCATCGAGTCGGTACCGGACTCATAGAGACCCTCATAGGGTTTTCAATGGATGAGTGCTTCGGGATTGCCTTGGGAGTGGATTGCCAGGCCCTTCTCCCATTTTTACGGTGCTGGGAATTGAACTCGGGGCCTCAGAGACTGCAGCGCAGCGCTCTACCCACTGAGCTAAATCCCAGCCCTCACTCCATAGAGTGTCACAAAATTTCAAAGATTAACATGCATTTCTTCTAAAATAAAATTTAGAAGCCAGGCATGGTGGTGCACACCTGTAATCCCAGCACTCAGGAAGCTGAGGTAGGAGGATCAACTAGAATTCCAAACCTAGTCTACCTGAACAAGTTCCAGGAGAGCTCAGGCTACAGAGCACAAAACCCTAAATCAATCAATCAATCAACCAATTTAGATCATTCATAATGACAGTGTAGATAGTTTTTTTTTTTTAGAGGATCTAGGTTTTTGGTTTGCTTTAGGGTTTTTGTAAGCACAGTTTTCTTTTTGAATGTCAGTAAACACAACAGTATATACTGCTTACCCCCAGAACAGGACTGCTACCATTGAACAATGCTTCAATGGCAATAACTTGAACATTAAAATCTGGTCCTGGTTTCAACAGTTGAAGGCACAGTAGAAGTTATTATGTCATCCTACAGTTCAACCATATATCTACCAAGGCACCAATTAACCAAATGAGCAATAAACATGACCTTTAATCACTGACACTTTAAAACATTTGGTGCATATGCAAGGCCCTGGGTTTGATCCCCAGCACCGCAAAAACAAAATAAAACAAAACAAAACAAAATCCTTTGATGCTTTTCAAGAGTGGGAAACCAGTGGGAGACTAGGTTAACTATTGAAGTCATGTATTAGATCTGTGTTTAAGTGATGAAATTACACAAAAGAATGATCATGCATTTTGTGACATTTAAAACTATCTTCTTGGCCAATACTTGTCATTTATGTCAGTTGTAGCACTATATTTAGTTTTAGACTGTAAAACCCCTAGAATTTACTATTAATTTCAAACAATTTTGACCTGGTGTTACATTCATCACTGAAGAAATGTTGAAAATGAGCATAACAATCCAATTTCACAACACTTTATACATTTTGCTAGAAATGCAATGAAGTCACATTACTACATAATAATGAAAAGGCAAAGATATAGCCTGTTATTCTGGGAAACTAGAGGGTGGATTATCTAGGATCCTTACAGCAAGATACTTTTCCAAAAGAAATTTATCTTCGTGTTCTTTAAACAATATTGTCCTATCATAAGCTAAATTGTTTTTTAATCTTTTGGAAATCCACGTGTCATTCTTGGAGTACAGGGTTGTGCCCTAAAAAATAAGTGCAAGGTTTGGAACCCTGGGAACCCAAGACCCCCCAGAGTTCCCTGTGTCAGTTCAGCCCAAGCTCTAATTGTGACCTTGGGAAATGTCCCTGGCTCAGGGACTCGGTTTCCCTTCTTAACTATAAGGGCTCACCCGAGGGCGCGAGGGTGGGACCGACCCCCAGGCACCGCAGACACCAAGGTTGCAGCTCGCTCCAGGAACTCGAAGCTCCTCAGCTCCGCTTGTTGCCCTGGCTTTCCCCACCCACTCAGCCACCGGCCTGTTCGGAGCTGTTGGTTCCCGGTTCCTCCGGCGGTTATCCCAGATCTGCACTGGCTTTGTGCCTTACTGCCAGGAAGGGAGCTTGCGATCATCCTTCCATCCGCTGAGAAACGCCCCCATCAACCTTTAATTTTTATCCTGGCCTTTCCCCGCTCGTAGAGCCATTGACACGGCTGCACTCCGGAGACTCAGCAGGGCTCTGACTCGAGACCTTTCTCTTTCCCTCCCCTCAAGAGTACTCCCCTTACACAGCCTTCACTTCCGAGGAAGACTTCTAATCACACAACCCCATTCTCCCACAAACTCTTACGTATTTTCAGCCGGCTGCCTTTTCCGGAGCTCCAAAGGACCCTAAGCTCTCCTTGGAAATAAAGCCTCCCCCACCTCTGCCATCGGGTTCTGGGGACCCCTCTCACCTCCGCGGTGAGAGATGTGTTTACTGAGGAATCGCTGCTTCTTTCTCTGGTGGAGCAAGGTCGGGTATTTAAGCAACAAGAATGAAGTCATCAAGTACCCTCCAAGGGTAGAGAGAAGGTAAAAAGCCGCCGTGGACGACATCCTCAGTCACCGTGTGGGAAGTCTCCCACCTCCGGGGCCTCTAAACCCCGCAGCGGCTGTCGCAACGGCTGCGGCTGCGGCGGCTGCTCGAGGTCTGCTCGCCCCCAGCTGGTACCAGGAGTGCAGCGCACTTGTTCGTGCAGCCCCACCACGCAGGCGCAGCCCGTCACTAGCTCCGGAGCAACAAAGGGGCTTCGACACGCAGGCGCGTGGGCGCCTGGGTGGGCGCCTACCGAGGTGCTAGAGTGAGCTTTTGGCACCTAACAACGTGGTCTGACGTGTAGTGCTTCGGAGAAGCTACAGAGGCAAAAAAACAAAACAAAACAAAAAAAAACCCACTTGGAAACTTGGCAGTATTCTTGCCATCAGTCAAGCAGGAAAGGCTATTTAAGGATAGCTTTCAGGAAAGTCTGACATATTTGGGGATTTTACATCAAAAAGGAAAGATTGCAGGGCAAATTCTTAGCCCCTAGGCGAAGAAATGCAAATTGTTACTGGTATCTTGTATACCACAGGCACTCAAGAAATTACAAGTCCATGCAGAATAAGGAAATTTAGGGCTGGAGGGTGTAGCCCAATGAAATGGCACATGCTTAGCATGTGCAAGGCCCTGGGTTTATGCCCCAGCATGAATAAATAAGGAAACCTTGGCAAGGTTATGAGATACTACTTCCTAGAAAGGCTGGTAACTAGATTCCAGAACACCCTAGTAATTTCTCTTTTATCCCACACTTTTCTAAATTATTAAAACACTGAGAACCACTTTTTAATGCAAAAGAATTAATCCAGGACTGGGGATGTAGCTCAGTGGTGCAGCACTTGCCTAGCATGCATGGTGCCCTGGGTTTGATGCCCCACACCACCTATATGTATATGTGTGTATCTCATTGTATTGCTCAAAACTTCTGGGATCAAGCAATCCTCTTGCCTCAGCCTCCTAAGTAGCTAGGACTATAGGCCACCTGGCCACTCTGTATATTTTTAAACAAAAGAATTACAGCTTTAAGCCAGGTGTGGCAGTGCATGCCTGTAATCCCAGCGACTTGGGAGGCAGAGGAAGGAGGATCTCAAGTTTGAGACCAGAGGCCGTCTGCATAATTTAGCGAAACCCTGTCTCAAAAAGTGAAAAAATGGGCAAGGGGTGCAGCTCAGTAGTACAGCACTTGCAAAATGTGCAAGTGCAAGACCCTGGGTTCAACCTCCAGTGCCTGGGGGCGGGGGGAATTGTAGCTTTAAAATTAGCCACGTGTTAAATACTATATTTCATATATTTTGAGACTAAGATCTGTATTGGTCTTGAGACTAAGATCTAACTGTATTGGTACAGCATTTCAAAAGCAATGTGTGTAGGAAAATATAATCAATTACACTAAAGTTTTGGTATATTTGCACACTTACCTAATTGACAACATGTCACCTATTTGATGGTAATGTGGTATTTCACCATATTGATGTTGGTAAGACTTGTATCACTCAGCAAATTGATGGTATAGGAATTTTTAAAGAATAATTTCTGCATTAGTATCTTGGATTAAAAAACATAGTTCAGAGATAGGCAATGGTGGCATATATTTGTAATCTAAGCACTTGGGAAACTGTGGTAGGATTGTGAGTCCAATCCTCAGACCAGCCTGGACTATAGCCTGGCTACAAAAAAGAAGGGAGGAAGGAAGAAAAGAGCAAGCAAGAGAGGGAGGGGGGAGCAAGAGGAAGGGAGGGAGGAAAGGAAAAGGAAAAGAAAGAGAAAAAGAGAGAGAGAGGGAGGAAGGAAGGGAAGAAGGGAGGAAAGAAAGAGAGAAAGAAAGGAAGATAGGAAGGAAGGGAAGGAAAAACGTTTTACTTCAGATAATGTTATCTGGAGTGGGAGGGTGGGAGTGCAGCTTAGTGATAGAGTGCTTATCTAGCATGTGTAATGTCTGAGGTCAACCATCCCCAGCACAAGAGAGAGAGGGAGAGAGAGAGAGAGAGAGAGAGAGAGAGAGAGAGAGAGAGAGAGAGGAAAAACAAAACAAGGAACTCATCAGTCCAAGATTTAAATGGTAAGAACAAAACAATCTAACAAGCTGGGCATGGTGGTTCACACCTATAAGCCCAGTGACTCAGGAACTTAGGAGGCAGAGACAAGTGGATCCCAGGTTCCAAGCCAGAGTCAGCCTGCGTAATTTAGTGAAACCCTGCCTCAAGATAAAAATAAAAAATATAAAATGGGCTGGGGGTGCAGCTCAGGGGTAGAGCACTTGCTCTAAGTGTGTGCAAGCCTCTGGGTTTGATCCCCAAGTACCACAAAGCAAACAAAAAACAATCTAACAAAGTACCAGAATTGTGACTGAAACAAATGTCCTTTTTCTGCAGTTAAATCAGCCCTCAGAAAATTACTAGTTAATCTATTGGATCATCTTGGTGGGATTTTGTTGGTTTTCGTTTTTGTTTTCCCTTGAAGCACAGTCTAGCTATGTAATGCAGGCTGACCTTGAACTACCAATTCTCCAGCCTGAAACTCTTGTGTGTTGGGATTACAAGCATGTGCCACCATTTCAGCCTGATCACCTTGTTTTGAAGAGAGTTTCAGAAGTATCTTAAGGAAAATTCCAACTAAAACATAGCAAAAACAAAGTTTGGATCCAACATGGTTGTGAAACATTCAGTTATGACAGAAACATGTTTTATTATGGACAGTAAAACAGAAACAAAAGAAAACACAGGTATCAACTATGTATTTTATGTCCTTTTTTTCTAAAACAATCTTTATTAGGAAGGTGTAGCCCCATTACAATAAATATCAACAATATAAAGACAAAGTGAAACAATTATTGTCCAAATACTGAACATCTATAAACAAAACACATTTTGAGTTTGGGAAAACACAGTATACACACACCTAAAACAAAAATCTCACACATACCAAAGAGAAAATCAGCTCCAGTTTAGGACTGAACTGGCTGGAAAACCCTTATTGTGTCACTGCTTTAAGAACCCCACGGAGTACCTTATAGCTCATTAACTGCACGCTTTCCTTAGGAGGGAAACAAGGTCCTCTCTCAGTCACATATGCATAAGGAAATCTCAAAACCCAAACGCCATCAGGTGGGAGAGTGATTTCTTGTTTTTCAGGGTAAAATACTGGACATGGTGGTGGGCCTGGTTGGACCTGAAAAACACAGGTAATATAATTACTTTTACATGTCTCAATAAGAAACACCCAAAAGACAAGTAATTAAATGGTAGGTTCAAAAAACACATAAGATTAGGCCAATATGGGGATAGAAGGGTAGTTCAGTGGTAGAGTACATATTTAGCATGCTTTAAGCCCTGGGTTCAATTCCCAGCATAAGAGGACGATTAAACAGATGTGGGAATACTCTTAACTCTAATTCATATCCAATATTACATGATTACTCTTGAACATTATCCTGCTTTTCTAAAGATATATTTTTTTGATGATACTTGGGGGTTGAACCCAGGGCCTCACAGCCTCACATACATTTTGCAAGTGCTCCACCACTTGGCTGCACCCCTATGCCCATTTTTATTTTTGTATTTGGAGACAGAGTCTTGCTAAATTATGCAGGCTGCCTCTGACTTTGAACTTGCGATTCTCCTGCCTCAACGTCCTGAGTCACTGGGATTAAAGATGCGCGCCACTTTACTCAGCTTAGATTTTTTTTTTTTTTTTAATGACAGGATTTTGCTATGTTTCCCTAGACAGTCTTCAGCTCAAGTGATCCTCCCCCAGCAGAGTACCTGGGACTCCAGAGTAGCTGGGGCTACCACACCTACTTTCTACAGATATTTTTAACTTCAAGTTATGTTTTTGAATCCAATTATGTGAACTGATTAAAATTTTTAAAAACCCACAATTTTTCTTTTTTCCTTTTCCTTTTTAAGAGATTGGTCTTGCTATGTTGCCCAGGCTGGCCCCAAACTTCTGGGCTCAAGTGATCCTCTGCCTCAGCCTTTCTAGTTTCTGGAACACTGGGTATGAGCCACCCTGCTAGGTTCTCATACTTTCCTTTTTAATAAACAGAATATTAGTTATAAAGGTATTTAAATTTAAGACCTTTTTAATGAAATAACTAGTTTGATATTATTTTGTACTTGTAAAAACAATCAAAACCAGTGTCAGCATTTTTTGTTTGGGAGAGGGTCATATTTCTTACCTGAGGCATTAGTACTATCTGCAAAGGAGCATCAGGAACCACAACAAAAAGCCTCATAAGTTGAGCATAATGTGGTTTCAGCCCTCTACCTTGAGATGATGATAGAATATATAAGGGCATATCACTATTTAGGGCTTTTAAAGCTGATTCCTTTGGTCCACTTCCCATCACTTTCATTACTTTGTCAGGTCCTGAGCACATGAATCTCCGACCTCGAGAGTCTTCATATTCAAAGCCCACAAAAGCTCGAGCTATGTCATCTCGCCGTCTTCCTCTTCCCATTACAACTGCACTTCTCTTTCCAGGAATAGCTTTATTTGGAGCAGGCCACGAATTTGTGTCTAAGTCTCCTTCATCTTCAGCTCTAGTCCTGATGACAATGTCCCAAGGCATAAGATAGTTTGTTCCTGGAATGAAGCCCTGTTGGTCTAAACCTGTATGAAAGTTGTAAGACTTAGCAGGGCCTAGCTTAACCAAAGACCAACTGGAGAATTTGGGTAGGAGACCTTTTGGGCAATTTGAATGTAGCATGCCTGGGAGATACTCAACTGTGGATGCTTGTCGATCAACTAAGTTTGGTCTCTTCTCAGGTTTTACTTCTCCTTGACCGTGAACTTCTGGATTGTCTCCTCCCGCTTGTGGATCAGCAGGGTAGGTACCTAAGCTATCTGTGGATTGGCCCAAACTCAAAGCTAAACTCAGGCTTGTGCTCTCTCCCTGGGTTTGAGGTTCTTTTTCTTTAAGTTTATCAGCATCTGAATCTGGAGGGGCAGGAGAAGATTCATTTTTGGCAGGAGCAGGATCTGGAGTACTTGATTCAAATACTGGGAAATTGATATGATCCAGTTTTCCACAACATTTTTCTTCCAGAAGCTATAAAGGAGGGGGAGAAAAAGCCATGTAAACTTTTCACTTAAAATAACACATCTTTGAGCTACGTATGTGGTGCATGCTTATAATCTCAGCACTTCAGAGACTGAGGCAGGAGAACCATAAACTGGAGGCAAGACTGGACTTTACAGGAAGGCCTCAATTCAAAAAATATGTTGTTAGGTGCTGCAGAATTGGGTCCGACTCATAGTGACCCTAGGTGTAGCAGAATGAAACATTAACACTGTGCCAGGGCCAGCATTATGTCAGTGTTTCTGCCATTCATAGGGTTTTTAGTAGCTGCTTATTTGGGGAGTGGGCTGCTAGGTCCTTCTTCCAAGCCTGTATAACCTGGTATTCCCAGGAGGTCTCCCATCTAAGGACTAACTAGGCCTGACCTGCGTTAACTTCCAAGATGAAATGGGGCAGGACACCAGGGTAGTATGGCTGTAGGCACAAAAAATATAAATAAACAAAATAACACAATCTTCATTCTAATAAGCAAGATCAGTAATCAGGATGTGAGCAAATATGCACATGTAAAGAACTTGTCCTTGTTTATATATCATATTGGAGCACTGGAGTTTGCATTAGTATGTTTTGTTTCTGTTTGCTTTTTGACAAAGGGTCTCACTGTGTAGCCCAAGTTGACCTCAAACTTTTGTTAATCCTCGTGCTTCTGCCTCTCAAGTGCTGTGATTTACTGTGATTACAGGCATGCCACCATGCCAGGCTGCACTGGCTTTTCTAGGTATTCCACTTCTGAAAATATGTATTGTTGCTCAGATGATATTCAGGAAAAAAAAAAAAAAGAATGAAAAAAAGAGAGAGAAGAGGGAGAAGAAAACTCAGAGTCTACCTGATAAAAGTCATAATTAGCTGCCTTGATATCAAACGGATCATCTCGAGGTGCTTGTTTCCTTCCACAGTTACAGGCACCAGTGGATCGAGCTCTGCTGTTGTGGTATAGCACAGGTGGATTTCTATCAGCCTCTGGCTTTTCTCCTAGAAAATTTAACAGTCACTATTAATTTCACAAATACAATGCAGAGTCAAGTTTACTTTGCATTCTACACAATTGAACCCCAAAACTCTCCCAATAGTTCTTTGGAAATAAGAGATAAATACATACACACACACACACACACACACACACACAACCTTGACTAAACACATGTAACAGAAGAAAGTGAAAATACATAAAATAATTTATATTTTCAGTCTAAACGTTTCTTTTTTAGTCTTTTTGCAGTGCAGGGGATGGAACCTAGGGCCTCATACATGCTATGCAAGCACTCTACCACTGAGCTATATCCTCAGTCCTAATCTAAAATTGTGAGTTTCTAAGTGAATTTTTTCTCCTGTTGCTACCATCACAATGATCTTACACTTCATTACACTTCATTATATTAATTTTAACAAACACTCCAAGATACAAAATTTCTGAAACCTCCTACTACTTAATAATTATTTTTTACCAATTCACTAGGATTCATTCTTTAAATATAAGAAAATATGAAGTTAGTTATGGCTGATATTTTCCTTCTATAGTATGAGATGAAACTTACTGCCAACACCTAAATTTCTGCAGGGCTTTTTAAAAAATACCAATATGCATTAAATAAACCATCTTAAAACAAAAATAAAAACACAACTCAAAGTTTTGATTTTGAAATGCTGGAGAAAGTTTAGCTACCTGATTTAGGTAATGAGTGAAATTTATGTACACAGTGTTGATCAGTTAAACTCCTCTCTTCACAGAGTTGATGGCCATTGCTCCAAAATTTGTAGCAGTCCTCATGTAACTGCATGGCATATTTGTGAAAGGCTGGACCTCTGGCATGTTGACTATATACTCGAAGAGCCTGGGCAAGCTGATTCTTATGAACTGTCATTGTATAATTATGAGGCAAATTTGACTGGTAGGCACTATGGGCCATAGGTAAAGCTTTTTGGCACCGGTTTTCTGAGAATTTTGTGTCAATATCCAAAAATCCCTCCAAGACTTTAATACTGCTTAAAATCTTAGAGGTCAGCTCCCCAGTGGGTGACCCCAAGTCTTCCTCTTTCCCATCAATAGCCACTTCATACAGTTTTGCAGCTGCTGAAATCCACTTCTGGTAAGTGGGTAGTTCAAAATGGGAAGGCTGTGGGTTTCTGCCCACACTGTCATCAAACCCTTTCTTGCTTAGGACCAGCTCCACATGCTGCCACAAGAATTCCCGAAGGGTAAAATCCACTAGCTGGCCTGAAGAACTGGAACTGCTGCTATCAATGTGGAAGGAAAGTTGTTGTCGGCTCTGCTGCCTCATCACCTGATATCTCCTGGGCCCAGAAAGGGGTGCAGGCACTAGCAAAGATTCAGGGTCCTTCACGGTACAATGACTCCTAAGTTGGTCCAGCAACATGCCTACTGGGTCCTCCTCCTGATTTCCAGGGACTATGTACACAAAAGCTTGGTTGGCAGGTACAGTAAAGAGGCAGTTGATACTCTGATTAGTCAAGACTCGACTCTTGCGGAAGATTCTATAGATCTGGTCCTCCAGAGCATGCTGCAGTCTTCTTTTGGGAGAATGTTTCTTGGGCTTATCTGGATGAGCTGTGTCTTGGGTCCGAGGGGGTTCCACCTTGAGGGCTCCATTGAGTTGAAAGAGGAAAAGGAGTCTAGGTGGGCAAGGTCGGCAGTTTAGCTTCCAATCTTTGCCAACTGGACAATCTTTAATAGCAGTTTTGAGAAGGGGCAGTACTTTCTGTCTCAGTCCATCCAAGGCTCTGAATACTCGATCATAGGTGATGTCAAAGGAACAAGTGGGATGGACCAGGAGCAAGATGTGACAGACAGAGAAAAGGTAAAGGAGACTGAGGCACTGCAACTTTTCCTGATGCTTCCAGAACTCGTGGGCTTCTGCATGCGGTAAAGAAAGGCCTCCTCCAGCTTCACCACTCTGAAGTGCCTTACAAGCCCGCAGTAGCTGTGAATTGTCACAGATGGAAGTGAGAAGAAGATACAGAACTTTGCTTTCTTGATTGTAATAGGCCTGCAGAAGGCTGAAGTCCTGGGAACCTTGCTCAGTTCGGTTATCTTCCGCAGAGGCCACACCCCCCCGAACTGGATCCCCAGCTGCAGCCCCTGGGTCCCCAGATCCACCTGCCTCCCCGACGGCGCCAGCGTCTGTCTTGATTCTAGGCCCTAGATCCCCAGGATCTTGGTGGCGAAAGAGGGGAAAGACCTGTCGGTCGCACACCGTGTTCACAAGAGAGAACTTCTCAGAATTCAGGCGCAGAGCCGTCTTGCCGAAAATTCCCACCACGCAGATCTCATCCTCTCTCCATGGAGGCTCCGGTGCTCCAGCAGCGTTCCCCCCACCTTCTGCAGGGGACACTCCCGGACTTTCAGAGCCCATCCAGGCAGAGGCTCCCATTAGAAGCTCTCGCAAGCTGACAGGACCTGCCATGGCAGAGGTTCCTCTAGAGCACTTCCGGTCCTCCCACTAAACCCAACCGACCTTCGTCCAATTGTGAAATACCTCCTCCGCATCTTCAGTTCCTGCTTTTCCCTCACTTTGGTTCCGCTTTCGGCTCTTTCCCTTTTTTATGCTAACGTGTTCCCGGCTCCTAAATTTCCTTAATTTCAAGCGGTAGGAATTGAGATGTCAAAAAGATAATTGGTGGCAGTCTGCATTTTAAGGCATACAAAAACGCTGTTAAAGAAGAGTGTCAAGTGATTCTTCTAATAGTAAAAGGGGGCCGGGCACAGTGGCGCACGCCTGTAATCCCAGCGACTCGGGAGGAGGAGGCGGGGAGATCGCAAATTCAAGGCCAGATTTAGCGATACCCTGACTCAAATTTTTAAAATTCAAAATGGGCTGAGGATACAGGCCCATGGTATGGCACTTGCAAATTATGTGCAATGTATGTGCAAAGCCCTGGGTTCAACCCCTAAATGCAAAAAAAAAAAAAAAAAAAAAAAAAAAGATGGGGTGGGTGGGTGGAGGGCCTGGTTCAGCTGGGCGCCCCTGTGCTTACTTGAGTCTGAGCTCAGGAGTTCAGGTCTAGCTTGGGTAACATAGTGAGAACCCCGTGTCTTGAAAGAAGGAAAAGGGACTCAAAGTAAGCTGTAGAACCTTGCTACACCAAATGTAGACTGAGGACCAGAGCAGGGGAAGACTACTAGAAATGCAGAATTGAGGACCCCAACCCAGACAAAGTATGTATTTCAGCTAAATCCTAATGATTTCTACACAAGTTACAGTTTGAGATACACTGCTTTGTAAAGCAAGATGAACAGATACAGATCACGGTGTGGGGGGGGGCAGTAATTTTGAAAGTTTTAAATAAAAGCTTAAAAATAATTTCTCAGGCTGGAGACAATATATACCAAAATTTTGGCTGTGGTGGGATTTGATTACCTACTTATTTTTTGAAGTGCTGGAACCTGAATGCAGGGTCTCATGCATGCCAGGCAAGCACTGAACTGGACTCCCAGTCCCCTCCCCTCTTTTATTCCTTGCAGATAGAAGTCTCACTATGTTGCCCAGGCTGGTAATTTTTTAGTACACTTTATTAAAAAAAAAAAAAAGTTTAAGATTTACAATAAAATTGAGTGGAAAAGTAGAAAGTTCTCATATATACCTCTTGCCCCGCCACCCCACTCCCCACTATGAACCATCCCTACTACAGAGTGGTATAGTTATTACAATGGATGAACCTATATTGACACATCATTGTCACTCAAAGTCCACATTAGGGTTTATTTTCAGTGTTATACCTTCTGGAAAAATCCTCTGTGTTCTGCCTATTTATCCCTTCTCTCATCACCCTCCAAGCCTTGGCACCCACCAATCTTTTTACTGACTACAGTTTTGCCTTTTCTGGAATGTTGTACAGTTGGAATCGTTGGATACATAGCTTTCCCAGATTGGCTTCCTTCACTTAGCAAAGTGATCCTCCTTTCCTTAGCGTCCCTAACACTGGGATAACAGGCCCTTGCCACCATGCCCAGCCATATCACTTGTTATTTATCCACTTATCAAAAGCAATCTTGGTTGCTTCCAAGGTTTTTTGTTTTGTTTTATTTTTGCAGTACTTGGGGGTGTGGGGCTGAGCCCAGGGCCTTATACATACTAGGTAAGTGCTCTGTCATTGAGTTACACACCCAGTCCCCCTATTTAAAAAAAAAAAAATTTTTTTTTTTTTGAGACAGGGTCTCACTAAATTACACAGGTTGTTCCTAGCCTCAAACTTGCGATCCTCCTGCTTCAAATTCCTGAGTCACTGGGATTACAGGCCTGCACCATACCGCCCAGCTGCTTCCAAGTCTTGGGAATTACAAATAAAGCTGTTGTAACTTCCATGTGTAATTTTTTGTGTGGAATCCTCTTTCATTTGATATCTCGATTTTCCTATTTTACCACAGTGGATACTTTTTTCCATGTGCAATAATATGAAACACAGACTGGGAACGATGGCACACACCTATAATCCCAGCAATTTGGGAGGTCAACACTGGAAGATCAGCAGTTTGGCTAGAAGCAACCTGTTAAATTTAGCCAGACTGTATCTCAAATTTGAAAAAACAAAAATTTTTTTAAGGAGTGCTAAAGTTGTAGCTCAGTAGTAGAAACACTTGCCTAGTGTGCATGAAGCCCTAGGTTCAACTCTCAAGCACTAAAAACAAACAAACAAACAAACAAACAAAACAAACTTTTAAGGATTGTAGAGCTAAAAGCTGTGTATGGTGGTTCATACCTATAATCCCAGCACTCAGGAGGCTGAGGCAGGAGAATCAATGTTGAGTTTGAGGCCAATCTGGACTACGTAGGGAGTTCCAGGGCAGCCTGGGCTACACAGCAAAACCTTGTCTCAAGCCCCCCTCCTTCGAGAAAAAAAGAATTTTAGTGCTGGATGTTGTTGTGAAGGCCTGTAATAACTGCATTCTGGAGATTGACGCAGGAAGATTGCAAGTTCGAGGCCAGCCAACACCCCATTCAAAAAAAAAAAAAAAATAGAAAACTTTAGCCTAATATTTAATTTAGCTGATTGTAAACCTCTCTCTCTCTCTCTCTCTCTCTCTCTCTCTCTCTCTCTCTCTCTCCCTCTCCCTCTCCCTCTCCCTCTGTGTGTGTGTGTGTGTGTGTGTGTGTGTGTGTTGCTACAGATAGAACTGAGAGCTTTATGCATGCTAGGCAAGATCTCTAACACTGAGCTATATCCCCTATCCAAGTTCATTTTTTAAAATACTCTTGGTTTAGGCTGGCCTTGTGGTGCACACCTGTAATCCCAGCACTCGGAAGGTGGAGGCAGGGAGATCAATGCAAATTCAAGGCCAGCCTGGGCTATACAAAGAGACCTTGTCTCAAACAAACAAACAAACAAATACATAACCAAATAAACACTCTTGGTTTTAAAGTAGAAATGGTGCCAGGTGCCACAACACACGCCTGTAATTGCAGCAAGTGTGGGGGCTGAGGCAGGAAGATCTTGAGTTTGAGGTTAGAGGCCTGCATAACTTAGCAAGACCCTGTCTCAAAATAAAACGTAAAAAATGAGCTGAGGGTGAAACAGCGGTAGAGCACTTGCAAAGTACATGCAAGGCCCTGGGTTCAATATTCTATATGTATAATCCACATGATTTTTATCATGTAGATTATTTGCTATATTCAGTATATGACTTTGCTGACAGAAAATCATTTTAACAAATTTTTGACTTATGAATCCAACAAAACAGTATGTATGTGAATATATTAATCACATGCATAGTGTAGGTTTCCCGAGTTAACAAAACATGAAAGAAAAAAATCAATAAATAAGACACTCTTGAAAACAGGACCAACAGCAACTCTCATACTTTACTGAAAGGACTGTGGATTGGTATGACCATTTGGGAAAACAATTTGGCAGTATCTAGAAAAGTTAGAATAAATAAATAAATAAATAAATAGCCAGTCTTAGTGGACTCAGCTGTAATCTTGGCTACTCAGGAGGCTGAGGCAAGGGCATCTCAAGCTTCAGGATAGCCTGAGCAACATAGCAAGACCTCATGTCAAAAACAAAACAAAACAAAATAGGCATGGTTTATAACCTAGCAATTCCATTCTCAGATGTACACTCAATTCTACTCCTAGCAATTCCATTCTCAGATGTACACTCAATTCTACTCCCACAGTAAATCTTGTACCTATGTACATGTTCAAGAATATTCAAAATAGCATGTGTGGTTCATATTAGCCAAAATCTATAAATAAGTCTGATGTTCATTAACAATAAAACAAATTAACTGTTTTCACAGAGAAAAAATAAAATCTGTATCACTATTTAATAACCTGGTTAAATCTTAAAAAGTACTGATTGAAGAAAGTCAGAAATAAAAGGATACTTACTATATGATTCTATTTATACAGAGTTCAAAAAACAAGTAAAATAACCCATAGCATTTAGGGATGCTACCCTTTTCCAGGGTAAAAGCCAGAAACTATTTGTTGTAATAAGCAGGTCAGTGGTTACTTAGGAAAGGGATTATGATTGGGGAGGAGGCAGGTAGCACTTCTGAGGGTGCTTATAATGTCTATTTCTTGATGAGTCTTTGCTTTATCATTTCTTAATTTTCATATTTACTTTTTAAATACTTTTCTATTTGTGTTATGTTTCTAGTAAAAAGAAGCTTAAAGAGAAAAACCAAAGGGTTTTTTAAATCTTTATTTAAAAATATAACTAAGTGCACCATAGTTGTTTACATTTTCTGTTTGTCATTCTGTCTCAAAATTAGCATTGGAAACATCTGATAAGCAATAGTTTAATGATGTCATACCATTTACAGGGTAGTCAAATAGTCACAATATAAAATCTGTCATAATGCTGGGCATGGTGGCACATCCCTGTAATCCTTGTGATTTGGGAGATTGAGGCAGGAGGACTGCAAGTTCCAAATCAGAGGCAGCCTGTGCAACTTAGTGAGAGCCTATCTCAAAATAAAAAATAAAAAATAAAAAATAAAAAGTGGGCTGGAGATGCAGCCCAATGGTGAAGCAATTGCACAGTATGTATGAGGCCCTGGGTTCAACTACCAAGTACCATAAAAAATAAAATAAAATAAATGCTGTCATAAATATTAGTAAATGATGCAAGGCAAGACACATTTTAATACTGGTACAATGGCAGTAGCAGCTTTGCAAATGTTTATCTATATGATTTCTATAATTTCTTTCCCTTTCTTTCTTTCTTTTTTTTTTTGTTTTTTGACTGGATCCTGCTAAGTTGCACAGGCCTGCTTCAAACTCACAATCATCCCACCTCAGCCTTCTAATTAGCTTAGATTGTTGGCATGAGCCATCATGTCCAGCCTAGCATTTTTCATATGAATCTTTACTCAAGAATTGTCAAATCATTTGCATTACATTATATTACACTATATAGTGGTTTGTTAATAATATAAGCATTATGAGTACCCTATAAAATATATTACTCTGTTACAAATGTTCAGCTTTTATTTTCAGTGATCATTCTCTTTATTTTCACATAGTATAAAAGTAGCTGGCAGGTTTTAAAAAGACCAACTTACTAAAAGCAGATAAGTCTGTTTACTAACCATTCCATTTTTACCCATAAATAAACATGAGTCTCATAAACAGGACTGTCTTTTAGGTGCTCAACACTGTCCCGAGTCTATTTTCTAGTCTGGTGATTTTCCAACAACACTGTTTGGCATCATAAAGCAATATTTTTCAATGGAAACAGTTATTTCTGGGATATTGCTAAGCTAAATTATCTGTTTTAGCTTAAGCTAACTAGAAAACATTTCAAGGATATCATTTACGTAACTGCTTCCTGTCAGACTAGAAAGTTCAGTGAAGATCTGAAATGTTCCTTTCTCATGGATGAGGAGCCAATATCTTGATTCTTGTAACTCCAGAGGATATCACCATCAAAGCAAATTCTGGGACTAAGGGTTTAGCTCAATGGTCGAGCACTTGCCTAGCATGCTCAAGGCCCTGGGTTCCATTCCTAGCACTTGAGGTAGGAAGTGGGGGAGGGGAGATATTCCTGTGTCTTCAGTCACACTCACTGTAATAAAAACTACCCTCCTACAATAATTACCACATACATGATGGGAGGGCTGGGATTTAGCTCAGTTGGTAGAGCGCTGCGCTGCAGTCTCTGAGGTCCTGAGTTCAATTCCCAGCACTGCAAAAATGGGAGAAGGGCCTGGCAATCCACTCCCAAGGCAACCCGAAACAGTTGGCCATTGAAAATCCTATGAGGGTCGCTATGAATCGGATACTGACTTGAGGGCACCTAACAACAACAACACATGATGGGAATGTTGGATGGAGTTACAGTAGTGTTCACAAACTAGGGGCTCCCAGGAATACTCTACAACTTTTCAGGGGACTGACTAGTAAGGTTGTGAAGTAAAACATAAGATGCTCAGTTAAAGATGAATTTCAGATTAGTAATGATTTTTTTTTTCTTCAGTGCTGGAGATTGAACCTTGGCTATGCACGTGCTAGGCAAATGCTCTACAATTGAGATACACCCCTGGCCTCAATAATTTTTTAGTATAAGTATCTTCCATTCAATATTTAGGACATAGTTATACTAAAAAATTATTTGGGAAAAGGATTTATAGTTCAGTGATAAAGTATGTGCTTAGCAGGCATAAGGTGTGGAGTTCAATCCCCATCTCAAAAAAGTTTATTTCTTATTCTTGCAGTACTGGAGTTGAACCCAGGGCCTCACACATACTTTGCAAATGCTATACCACTGAACCACATCCACAGCCCATTTTTTATTTTGAGTCAGGGTCTCACTAAGTCACACAGGCTGCCTTTGACCTTGAACTCGTGATCCTCTTGCCTTAGCCTTCCAAGTTGCTGGGATTATAGGAATGCAGTATGGTGGCCGGCCAAATTATTTATTCTTAACTGGTCAAATTTACACTTAAAAGTTATATGTTCATCTCGGCACCAGGCGCGGTGGTGCATGCCTGTAATCCCAGCAGCTCAGGAGGCGGAGGCAGGAGGATCACAGTTTGAGACCAGAGGCAGTCTAAATAACTTAGGGAGACCCTGTCTCAAAAAAGTAAAAAAAAAAAAAAATGGTCTGGGGTCCAGCTCAGTGGTCCAGCACTTGCAAAGCATGCAAGTGTGAGACCCTGGGTTCAACCCCCAGTACCACCAAAAAAAAAAAAAAAAAAGCTATATGTTCATCTGAAATTCAAATTTAGTTGGGTGTCATATATTTTTATTTGCTAAATTTGACAACTCTAAACCAAAAAGAAAAAATTCAGTGAGATGTGCATTATGACTGCTATAGAATACACAGGCTGGTAAGAGCAGAGAACGGGGTGTCATGGTGAACTTGCTATTGGACCTCACATAATTCTTGGCAGGGCATTGTGGCAAACAGAAGGTTCATGATGAAGTCTTCATGAAATTCTTATCTAGCTGCATGCATGTGGATGGCAGATATAAAAGTAAGGAATATAAGGGCTAGAGGCGTATATGCTTAGCATTTGTCAGGACCTGGACCTGGGTTCAATCCCCTCTACTCTTCCCACCCCCCAAAAAAGGAACATCTTTTTAGACTTCAGTGAGCTGTATATAGCAGGGCTTCAAACAAAACCCAAACCTGTACCTGAACCCAATAAAAAATTGGGTTCAGGTTTAGCTTTTAATGTATTTTGTTTTTGTTTTTTAATCATTGTTGTTGTTGTGTTGTTGTTGTTAGGTGCTGTCGAGTCGGTATCCAACTCATAGCGACCCTCTGTACAACAGGGGAAACACTATTGTCAGTGCTTCTCTGCTGTTCATAGGGTTTTCAATGGCAGACTGATTTTTGGGAGGGGGTTGCCAGGTCCTTCTCCCAAGCCTACAGCACCTGGTGTTCCCAGGGGGTCCCACATCCAGGTACTAACCAGGCCCGACCCTGCTTAGCTTCCGAGATCTGACGGGATTGGATTCCACAGGGCAATAGCTGCAGGCTTTTTAAATCATTAGCTATATAAAAATTGAAAAAAAAAATTGAAAAAATTTAATCATCTATTTAAATACAGGATTAAAATTTTAAACCTAAACCTGAATCAAATCTGAGCCCTCCAAATTTTAACATATTGAACCTGTACCCTAACCTAAACCCAATTTGTTGCAGGTTTAAAGTCCTGGCTAGAAATGATATATCAAATTACAACGTCACATTGGGCTTTTGCTTCTAATCGTTTTGGAAAATAGTTGCATTTAGATGGTGGTTCTACTTTGTGTGCATAGAAATAAGATTTCAACAATCCTGTTTTTGTTTTTTTTTTTTTTAAGACAGAATCTCACAGTGTAGTCCAGGATGGCCTTGAACTCAAGACCCTCCTGCCTCAGCCTTTTGATTGCTGGGATTACAGGCATATGCTACCAGCTAGAGGGTCTTTTATGTTTGTTTGTTTGTTTGTTTTGAGTCAAGTTATCTTATTGATGGAGATACTTTACTCAAATATTAAGTGGATGTAGACATAGAGAAGGAGCCAAAGGAAGTCAAGTTTGCTGGTACAGTTGATAATACTAAAGGTTTTGCTCAACAAATATGCAGAAGCCAGGCTTTTATATTTTTCAATTATTCAATTCTTCACAAGTATCTTCCTTCCCTCCCCCGCCTTTATTTTTTTTGGTGGGTCACTTTCTATTCAAACCATTCTGGAGACCAAAAAGAAAGGGTTCCTTCTGCATTAACCAACAGTCATTAGGTCTTCTCTCAGCCAAGACACCCAGTGAAAATACAACGTATTTTTCAAATTCCTTTGGAGCATTGAAAAGTCAGTTTTACATCACATTGCCATGCTTTAGAAGTGTAGAGGTCTTTTTTATAGATCAAGTTTATAGCCATCAGTGTATGAGTCTTACAGATTGAAATACTTTACCGTTACCTGAGATGAACAGGATGAACAGACTCTTTCCTTAATGTCATAACTGTACCTATACA
>VMDO01026072.1:0-27264 GCA_007922755.1 Pedetes capensis | reverse complement strand
ATATATATATATATATATATATATATATATATATATATATATATATATATATATATATATATATATATATATATACATATTTAGTTTAGTAGGTTAAAATTGCTCAATAGTTTATATACACTATTATTTTTCTAAGTCACTGCAAAATTATATACTCATCTAACTGTAAAACTGCATGTAACTCTTATCAAATATATTCTGTATCTTAGTTGGTTTTCCTGGAAGTGGCAGCCTTGTAGAAATGTTTAGAACTTCATTGCAATGAGTGGGAAGACGTTTGGTTCTGCAACTAACTTATATGTAAACTTGACCATTCTGATGGTCTCTGTATGTTTGAATTTCTGTATCTTAAACGTCAAGTCATTTGATTTTACATACTTTCTAAGATGACATTTCATTTGAAAGTCTCTGAAACTTTAGCTAATTTTTTGTCCTAGTTTATTGAGTGAGTATAGCAGCAGATGAATCCATATATACTTTTTTTTTCTTTCCAGTGATGCTGGGGATTGACTGTGTAAATATATCTTAATATGAAGAATTACTATTTTGTTTTGATCAAGAAATACTTTTGCTTTTCAAAACAGGTAGTTATCATACTACTTTCACAACAGAAGTTTACTGTGTGTAAATCATAGGAATCAATGTGATAATGTGTTTTGTAAGATATTGGCCCTATCACAGTTTCTTCCACAGGTAAGGATGCAGAGAAAAAGATACTTTTACACTATTGAAGGGACTGTAAATTAGTTCAACCACTTTGGAAATAAATTTGGAGGTACCTTAGAAAACTAAGACTAGAACGACCATACGAACTAGTCATACTACTCCTGGGATTATACCCAAAGGAAAATAAGTCATCACATCACAGGGACATCTGCACTTCCATACTTAATGCAGCACTCTTCACTGTGCAAGATTATGGAATCAACCAAGATGTACATCCAAAGGAGTGGATTGAAAAATTGTAGTAGATATGCACAGTGGAATATTATTCGTGGTAAAGAAGAATGAAATTATGTCATTTGCAGCAAAATGGGTGGACCTGGAGCACATGATTTTAAGTGAATTAACTCAAACACAAAAAGAGAAATGTCATATTTTTCACTTATATATGTGAGCTAAATCTAACTTAAAGGGAAACATGTACATATATAGAAATATAAATATGAACAATCATATTTTTCTAAAAATGGAAAATACCAAGAGGAGGGGAAAAGGGATCAACAGGTGGGAGTGGATATTAGAGAAGGAAGTAGGGGAGGAGGAATAATGTAGAAGGATAAAGAGGAAGAGGAAATGCTCAAAATGCAGGCTATATCTACATGAATCTATGTAAAAAAGAAGGAAGGAAAGAAAATCAATGAGAGTATAACCCATGATTGCATATGATTCTCATTACATATTAATTAAAATTCCTCCCTTTTTCTTTTCCTCTTTTGTTCATACTTTTCTTTAAAATATGGAAAGTGATCCATGTGTAAGCAAAACTGATTTAATAGTTGCATAATGGATGTAGCAAATCACTTACTACTCTGTACCTTACCAACATTTGTGAAAAAAATTAAAAAATGAATCCTGTCACTTGGCAGATGAAACAACACAAGTACACAGATAATTAACTTCCAATAGAAAACAATAAATATCCTAAGTTATGGCTTAGGAAAGAGGTAAGAAGGGTTCAAGTACATGCAAGAATATCAATGAAACCCAGATCACAGATGGAACAGGAACAAAGTGATGGAACAGACTTAGGAGAGATCTGTAGAGAAAGTAAATTCATCCCTGTGATCTTTCAATTCAGTAGAACATATTGCATTTGAACACTTTCCTTTTTGGTATGTGGTTAACCTTCCTTTTAAATGGTTGTCAGAAAACTTTCATTAAAATCTTGGGTTTTGTCAATCATAGCAGACAATAGCAGAATTATATGTCTTGTGAACAATCATATACATAATTTTGAAAACAAGACATAGGAAAAGAGATTGAATGAGATGTTAAAAACAGGATTTTTGTTTTCCATTTTTCTTCCTCTCTTACCTCCATGAAGGTCTCTTTTTCATTTAAAGCTACAAAATATTCTGAATAATAATGTGACAAAATCTGGTGCAATCCTCAAATATCATATTTGCTTAATGATAAATACTTACTCCCTACCTTTAAGGAGATTTAGAAAATTCAGTTTGTCGTGTAGCCTTGGGTTAGTGAGGAAAGTTAGGCACAATATTTTAATGCTCATTCTTCCTTTTTCGCTGTTAGCTATCATTAATCCCTAATGCCTGGAACTGCATAAATTTCTTCTACAAAGGAAGCCCACAGGTCGTTTTTATTTGGAGCACTTTTTTATATGCGCCACAATATATTCCGTTATGTATTACCTCTTCTGAATGCAAAACTGTTTTATATGCAGATTTAAGGTAATGAGCACTCAAGTTTAAAAAATGGATCTGGTATCCTGTAGCTTCTCAATAATAATATACTCTTACATTCCAACAGAGAAGGATGGATTATGGGTTTTTCAATTTGCATCAGGCATATTAATTGCAGAGTAGGGCTTCCACATAAAATATCAATGTACTGGAACAAACTGTTAATGTACCAGAATATGAACACTTACATTCATTTCTGGAGCTTTAAAAAGAATCTTCCTCTCTTTTTTTAATTTTTTTTTCTTCTATACCTCTGGAGATGATACCGTTTTTTAGTCGGTTAATGAGAACTATGTAACTATTGTTTCTCAAAAAATTCCTAATTAGATTAAGTGCAATAGAGCTTTTTTAGTTATTTCTGCTGGGGAACAACACAACAAGCAATTAGGGAAAGAGAATAATTTAGAGGGCTTGGAAAAAAAACTTATTTTAGAGCTGCTTTTAAGAAACATGAGATGGAAGATCAACTTTATGTTGTGGTTGGAGGCAGAGAAGCACACTCAACTTTTACTTGCATTATATTTCTCAACTGTGAAGAGAATACATAGACTAGTAAAACTGTAATTGGAAGTTTTATAAGGAAATTTCGCTTGAGATTTTGCACTGTAGGTTTAATTGTAGAAAACGGTGTATTATGGTACATTTTAGTTCATGAAAGTACTTGAATTATATAGTCTCCTGTGAACATAAAGTTGTGAATGTCCATTTTATAAAAAGAATAGAAATAAACAAACAAACAAATAAATAAACCCTTGCCTTTTAATTTGTCTTATTGACTTGGTGACTAATATCAATTACAAATGCATTGGTTAACTAACTTTAGTATTTGGAAATAGGGGCTCTATATTCTTCAGTGTGGATAATTCCTATAATGACAAATATACCAGCAGTAAACAAATGTTGAGATTTAAATAGACTATATTTTTCAAACTACTTTTCTCGTTTATTCCTGAAGTATATGCATAAAATGTAAATGCTATCTAATTAATAAATACTCATTGAATATAATTCTTATCTTTTGATCTTAAATTGTGACCTTTTTCATATTTATATTTTATTCCATATTCTTTTTGATTCTTAATGAAATTTGTGATTTTATTATTCTGAAACTAATAAATTCGGTGCTCAGTTTTCAAAACTATTCTGAGAAAGACAATATTTGAGTTTACACGCCACAGCTATAAGCAACAAATTTATCTCACCAGGGACAGAAGAAATACAATCCACAAAATCCAATAGGAGACTTGATTCATTTTGTGTCTGGAGCAATCGGTGCAATGTTACAACCTGAAATGAGTTTCCTTTTCAATCTTTAGGTGAAAAAAAGTGAGAATGTCTTGCTTGTTCTGTCAATGGAAACTTTTTCTTTAACCTTTTTTCTTACTAAATTGTGTTTGTGTGTGTGTGTGTGTGTGTGTGTGTGTGTGTGTGTGTATCTGTCTGTCTGTCTATTATTTCTCAATAGTTTTGACCTTAAAATGCTGCCATAAAGCTAAGTGTGTCATGGATCCTCAGCATTAAAACATAACCTAATCTATGGTAAAGGTAATTTTAATGCTGTTTGGAAAAAAATCAGCCCGGGGCAATGTGAAAGTTCTTTTTCTGTACCATGATGACTGAAAACCAGGCATAGATATGTGCTCAATGAAGAAAACAGGGTAAATCACTAACCCTATAAACTACCTGCTTATGCTGGGTGTTAATATTTTGAGAAATGCTGAAATTATGGTATTCTACTTTTGTTTTACATTTAGTAGGTGTACTTTAAATTCCTGGAATTTGATTTCCAGTAAGAAGGCCAAATAAAATGTTGCAATTGTTTTATTTATGTGCAATTCTTCCTGCTGAATGCTTTTTGTTTCCAGATGTTTCTTGGGTTTGAAATGCTGTGTAACACAAGATGTTGTTGCCTGTTTTGTCTGCCTTTTATCTTTCATACCTAGATGAAAAATAGGTTAAGGTGCTTCATTTGAAAATTCATTTCTTAATTCCACCAACTGAAAAGGTAATACATTTTCAGAATTTGTCTTTTTGGTAAACATCACTAATTGTTGATGTTAATGTTTATGAAGAATACCATAAATAGATAAACAAGTGTTTGAAGTTTTTACGAACATTTAGTATTTAATAAAAATAGCTTATGGGTCACAAGGGATAATTTTTAGGTTTAGAGATTAAATGCACGTGCCTCTCCCTCTGATGCTACAGTTTCTGTTTCTTACGATAAAAATCAAATAAAAATTCATCTCAGTTCAAAGTGATTTTAATTGCATTCAGGAATCTTATAAGGGCCTTTACTCCCTTTAAATCATTACCTGATGTCACAATTACAATTTTATCATAGCTGCTGAGTTTTGTTTGCAAGTTTTATTTTATTTCATTTATTTTTTACTTTTACATTCAAGTGAAAAAAGAGATTTAATCTCTCAAAGTTTGTGGATAAATTACATTGATGAATGTATTCTGACAGGAAGCTTTACTGAAATGAAAAGGATTTCATGTGTAAGGGTGGGAATAACTATTCTAAGAGCTTTTTCATGGTTCTCGTTGCCAGGGAAACCACTGCTTTGTCTGTACGTGTTTGGAATGGCTGCCTCATTAGAACTCAGGCTTGCACACAATCACTTTGTGATATTGATGAAATGAAAGAGATGAACCTATTTTAGTTGATTAACTTCAAATTAAGAAAATATCATATTTAAAAGACAGATTTAAAAAAGGTAAACATATAGAACTATGGAGAAAATGAAGTTCATATTGATTAGACCTATTCAACCACTCACGACTGGAAAAATATATTTATTTTTTCACATGTCTTTTGCCTATTTCCATATTTATGGGGGAATAAACAAATAGAATATTACATGTTAATGCTACCCAAAAAGCTTGAATGTGAGGGATTAATGCTACCCAAAAAGCTTGAATGTGAGGGATCCTGATATTTGCACCAATATGCAGATGTTTATCTTATTAACCATTTCTTTTTTTCCTTGTGACAGTAAATCAAGATATAATGTTGTGGCTACAATATTATCAAAACAGATTAAGTTTATTTACTCGTGCATAGAAAATAGTGGCAATATATGTTGGAAACCCATATTGGAGTAGTTTTCACTTTTCTTGAGAATAAAAGAGATGTCATATCTAAAAATTATATGAATTAATATTAAAAACAAAGAATATAACTTTCATTATGGTATTAAATTTAATTTTTCTTAAAAAGAAAGACAGTAAAGAGGCACAAAAATATCTTAAATTGAAGTAATCTCAGGCCAACTACCAATATAATACTTTTTATTTTGAGTCAATATTTCTTTACATATTCATTGCTATTTAAAATGTTGTTCTTGACTTATGACATAGTGATGAAATAGGCTTATAAATAATTTTCTTCCAACAACAGGATTTCTACATATCCTTATTCCATCATTTTACACAAGTATACATAAAGTATGGGAATCTAAAATATTGTTATGTAATGATTTATCATTGAAGCAAAATGATACATAAAATACAAAGAAATATCGCCAGATCTTTTTATAAATTTAATGCACATCAGAAAAATCAGGTAGCTCTGATCAATTTTTCAGTATAGACTTTATGTCTATAGTGCAGTCAGGAAGAGAAATCTCAAAATGATAGATAACCCAGACTTTGCAAGCCTAGTTTGGTTAGAGATACGGTTTCAAAGGTCAGGCACAGTGGCACATGCCTCTAATGCCAGCCAGCTACTGGAGAGGCAAAGGCAAGAGGATTGCAGAATTGAGGCCAGAGGCAGTCAGTATAAATTAGTAAGATCCTGTCTCAAGATAAAAAAATTAAAATGGTGCTGAGAGTGCAGTTTCAGTGGTAGAGTGTTTGCAAAGTATTTATAAAGCCCTGAGTTCAGCCCCTAATATTGCATTAAAAAAAGAAAAGAAAGTTTCAAGAGATTACTTTTATACATCCTTATCTTAAAATTCTATTATATATTCAATTGATGTTCATTAAGAGATATATTACAAAGACAGGATATAGAGGGCTTTGTTTTTATTTGTGTGTGGAATGAAAGGAAAGTCAGGATGAAGTCAGGGTTTACGATGAATCCCAGGCCTCCATGAGCAATTGTGTAGAAACAATGCTATTCACTGAAATTAAAGACATTGCAGCAATGTTCTCATTCTTCTCCGTGTATAAGCATCATGTTGGAGCTTTAAAAAATACTAATTTCTCATAACCAAGATCAAGTTCTGATTTTATTGAAATGGGTTTGATTCAATAATGTTCTTAAACATTGTTTCCTAATAATATAATGTGAAACACACTTTGAACAACTTGACACTAGAACTTATTATTGCACTGCTTAATCTTGCCTGGAAATTAGAAGTACCTGGAATGTTATTAAAATTCCAGTGCCCAGTTGGCATCCTAGATCAATTCTGTCAACATTTCTGAAAGTGGGTCCCAGAATTTTAAATTTCTCTAAGTGATTCCCAAGGGAGGCAGAGCTGAGACTCATTCCACCAGAGGAAGGGTGGTGGTTGTTATTATGTTCCATTGAATTGAGTCCAACTCATCATGACCCTATGTACAACAGACAAAGCACTAACCAACTTTGTGCCATGCTCAGCATTATGCCAGAGCTTCTCTGCTATTCAAAGGGTTTTAAATGCCTGATTGTTTTGTTTTGGGAGTAAGTCGCTAAGTCCTTCTCCCAAGCCTACAGTACCTGATATTCCCAAGTGGTCCTCCAACCAAGTACTAACCAGGCCGATCCCACTTAGCTTCCATGATCTGATGTGACCAGATATCAGGGTGGTATGGCGGTAGTCAGAGGAAGAGTAATTCTGGTAAAGGGCTGATGTTAGGGAGTAGCACTGAGTTTTAAGTGTAAATGAGACACCAAGCTAGAAGGACTTGGTAGGTGCTACAACATGAATCTGATTCTAGACAGCAAAAGTCTAGAGGTCAAATGTGGACTATAGCAACATATATTTATAATCCTGGAGCACTGTAGGAAGAAAGAGTGTTTAGTGTGTTGATAAAGAAAGAAGAAAAAAAAAATACAAGTGAAGAAGTTTGGGAAATACTGTCTTTTGAGAAGAAAGAAGTGAGAAGAACAAAAACTGAAAACTGAGAAAAATCACAGGAGGGTGCCTGGATGGAAAAATGCTACCAAATAAAAATTTTTAAGGAAGCATAGAGGAATCATTCTCAATAGAGACTCAGTATAAAAATTTATGTGAAAACTGGAAATATGTAACTGCACCTGGATGTCAAGTAGACACTGGTGCTTTTCAAAAGAATAGTTTTAGGGGAACAGCAGAAATTGAGAATTGTTGGAGTAGAGGTACTGAGTAATGTGATTCTGAAATAGTAGAAGAGAATTGGTTTTAAAATCTGGTTCCATATTAGATTTGAGTGGGTATTCGAATCAAGTGAGTATTATAATCAGTTTTGTATACCTGTGATCTACTCTAGGCTTGTAAAATTAGAACTTTTGGAGGGAGGAGGCTTGGTATTAGTATTCTCATGTTTTCCTAGATGATTCTAAATTCTTTTCAGTAACTTGACTAAGAGTGTCAGAAGAGAAATAGTGGGCATTTCTTCCTCTGGATAGAAAACAGCAAGAATCAGAGTTAGAAAATAAAATATGAAGTTTGAGAATAGGAATTATGACAGAGCTAACAAAAGATGAAAATAATAGAGATTACAATCTACACTGTTGAATAACTGGGAGTATAGAGATCAAGTTCACTGGTGGTGGATAAATTCCTTCTAAATATAGAATGATGAGCAGTTCATCCCCTTTGCCTGAAGGAAAAGATGTGAAAGTCAGTGAGATTATAATTATAATTCTCCTCCTCCCTTCCTCATCCTCCTTCTCTTCTCTGCCTCCTCCTTTTTCCTCTTTTCTTCTTCTTCTTCTTCTTCTTCTTCTTCTTCTTCTTCTTCTTCTTCTTCTTCTTCTTCTTTTTGGTATTACTTCTTGGTTAAACACACACCAGGGCCTTGTACATATTAAGCAAGTGCTCTGCCACTGAGCTGCATCCACAGCTCCATATTATTTTTTTAATTTTGGGGATAGGGTCTTGATAAGTTGCAAAGGCTGCCTCTGGCCTTGAACTCTGGCCTTAAACTAGTGATCTTCCTGCAATTTCAAATGTGTCATCCCAGCTGGCCTTTTTTTTTTTTAAGTTAAGGGATAACAGTCACAATTATATTCATTTGTTCAACTGTATAAGATTGATAAAAATTTGGAATGACTTATTTGAGTAATGGAAAGATTAGGTAATGTCCACATAGTTCATATTGACCAAATGAGGTTTGGAGTGTCACAATCTACACAAACCTATAACTTTCTCTGATGACAAGCTGATATCAAGATGTAGTAGGTTAAAAGCAGTGGCGGTCCAATCTTGTCAGATCTTGGAAGCTAAGCAGGGTCAGTCCTAGTTAGTACTTGGATGGGAGGCTGCCTGGGAATACTATGAACTGTCCACTTGGGAGTAAGACCTGGCAAACCACTCCGCCCAAACAATCAGCCATTGAAAACCTTATGAATAACAGAGAAGCACTGACAATATTGTTCCACCTGTTGCATGTAGGGTCACTATGAGTTGGATACTGACTTGATGGCACCTAACAACAACAATGACTTGACATTTGTAATTATCATGGAAGATATAATATAAAACCATTGAGAGTGCTGACATGAAATTTTTACTTAAAATAGCCTATCATTTGAATACATGAAAGAAAAACTATGTTGGACAAGTTTGAAATAAGATAGAAGGAAAGTATTTGAATCTTTCAGTAAGACTAAGAACAGATAGATTCAGAAGTTGTACGGGTATGAGGAGTTGGAAGAATCACACATTGTTTCCACATAGTACTCTTCTAGAGATTGGGTCATAAAAATTCTAAGAATGGCCATGACCATTGTAAGCTGAGAGAGTGGTTCCAGGATATGGTGAACTGTGTGAGAAAATAAAGGTAAAACAAAGATTTTAGAAGTTTTAGATGCTGGTCAAACTAGATAGGACTCATTGTAAAAGCAGGCGTCAGGGTAGAAAGACCTAGTAAATGTCCAATGAGGTGGTCGGGAGGGGGGAGAGAGAGTGAGAATGAATTTGAATATCTAGGGCATTCATGAAATCATACCTTCCTGTGTGCATTAAATCATTAAATATTACCTCTGGAAGAGCCAGAGTTGAGAATAACCACCCTTGGTTTGTTGTTGTTGTTGTTAGGTGCTGTCGAGTCTTGGTTAGATGTAGCCTTTTAGGATTAAGTTGGAATTATCAAGATGTCTTCATTCCCTCATGCAACAATAGTATCTCAAAACAACTTAGGTTTCTAGCAATAAGAAATTCTTTTTTCAATTATATCTGATTTTTATTGATGGAAGGTTAAAAAGGTTAAATAGTATAAATTGATAATATTTCATGGGTTAATAGAATGGTATGAATTTCTTATTTTGGAAATATTGATAATTCCATCAAACATGGACTTAAGGCAAATTTAGAATCCAGAAAAAACAAAATCAAAAAATAGGTAGAAAAGGTTTGGATAATGTTCTTCAAAGTAAAATGGGTGCATACAGAAAAATGCAAATGAGTTTAAAATAAGTGGAAAAAACTCCTTAATAGGCTGAATCTTAAAATCTTATGTGACCAATTAATGTCAGTGCACTTCTCAATGTGGCCTTGCAATACCACAAACAGCAGGACTGGAGATGTTGCTCTAGATGTCATCCATGCAGAAGTCGACAGTCAATCCTCAAAGCAGAATAAGGTGTCTAAAAAGGTATTATACATGATCACTGTAACAGACCTAAAGAATGTGAAAAAACAACCATAAAGGGAAATGTAGTACAGTGTGATTAGGGAGTATAGCCTCTGAAATCCAAGGGAATTATTTTTGCGTTATGCCTTCAGGACTTAGACTTGACGATTTCCCTTAAATGATCATCTTCATTGTAGTCATTTTAGGAATGATATGTTCCTCACAGAACTCTCTCTCTCTCTCTCTCTCTCTCTCTCTCTCTCTCTCTCTCTCTCTGTGTGTGTGTGTGTGTGTGTGTGTGTGTGTGTGTGTGTGTACACAGAGGGATAGAAGGAATATAAATTATATAAATTACTTGCTAAATATTTTCGTTTTGTGTAGGTTACAAATGGAAACTAAATTGAAAGTTAAATTTAACTTAGATTTAAGTTAAAGTTAAATCTAAGATGGTCATAAGGTATAAGGCAAATTTAATGCTTTAGAAACCAAGGGGAGATAGAGTTTTCACAGCAATGGTTGGTCAAAAATTAATAATGAAAACTACTCCTAGAAGAGAAGTGAATGACTCTATATATTACATGGTGTCACATAAGTTATTTGCTTCTTCCAATTAAAATGTATCATCTCCTTCATCTTATTAATGTGTAAAAACAAGAAGCAAATGATTTCCAGACTATATATATATATATATATATATATATATATATATATATGTATGTATATTTAAATATATTATAGAAATATATATATTAAGAATCCAATTTTTGATTGGAAAAGTGACACATGAGCAGGATAAAAATAGCAGTGCGAAATGGTTTACCAAGACAGGGTGGACTTCTCACTGCACACACCAGGCATCAACTCTGCAGCAACTGTATTGGATTTTTATCAATCTCTCATTTTTTTCATGGCATATGCAAACATATCTGAATAAGTTTATTATATGTTTTTTCCAAAGTGACATGTGAAGAAGTATGCTTCTTTCTTCTTTTTCTTCTCTCTTTTCCTCTCTGCCCTCATTACTTGTCCCCTCCCTTGTTTTCCTACTGCATTAATCTGCATTTGTGGTGATTATGTATTTCCCAAAACACATATGACCTTTTTTCTTCTTTCTTTTCTCATTTCTCTTCTCCTCCCCCTTCTCTTCCTATTCTTTCTTCTTCAAATTTTTTGAATATTCTTTATATGGTATGTCAATCTTCAACCAGTTCTTTCTTGATGGACATTTATATGATATCTGTTAAGCCTCTATAAAATTCATTGAGTCTTATACCTTATAATAAGTGTTTATATTCTAACTGGAACCTTAAGCAAAAACTTGCATTTTCTCCCAGGTTGTGCTACAAGCTTAAAGGAAAACATATTGTAAAACTCTCAGAATATTACTGAGTTTTTACATCATGGAACTCTAATTCAAAAAGGGAAAGATCCTTGAAGTTATTCATGCAGAAACTTCCAGAACCAGTATTAAAACAGAGAAATTGCATTGAGAGATTTATTAGAATTTTCTTAGAGGAGGATGCTAGTGAGACTATTTGGTATATGAGACCCCTATGCCTGGCCAAATTACATTTGTGTCTTTGGTATAGGGAGACGTTTTGATTGACCAATACCATGTGTACAGTGAATATGCTTACCTTATCTCACAGGGAGGCAAACATGCAGCTAGCAAATATTAAAGCAGATGAACAAGACCCTATGGGGTATGCAGCTTTTGTTTTTAGTATTTTAACCCCTTTTCAAGAATAATACAGTGTTCTTGATATTGTTCCAATATTTAGGAATCTCAAATATGAGCCTAATACTTGCATACTTCATTGTCTTTTGAGATTTGAGGACTATATAATCATAAGATTAGGGGAAAATAATTTGGATTTATATAATTTATTGATATACTTGCCCTAACACTTATAATTAGTTGATTGTAGTCTTACTTCTCTACCCTCACAAGAACTATTATTATTATTTTATGCAAAGTAGTAATTACAAACTAGAATCCAGCTGAAAGAAGTTAAAGAGAAGACAAAGCATGGAAATTCTCTTCAAAGAATTCCGTTTGTACAAGTGCAAAGTTCTTTTCAATTCTTACTAAGCTACAATGTATTTCTAGTTGTGTTTGTAGATTTGCATCATTCTGAAAATAGCCACTCTGAACTCCTCATTTTCCACATAAAAACAATGTTTATAGGAATAAATTTCTTCCTAGGATTCAGTTTCTGAATATTCACGAGGTGAAAATTGTGTTCCCCTCTGTTCAGACAGATTCTCTGAACAGTAATTGGGTGACTATTTCATAGCCCAAATCTCAGACAGTACACATCACATGTAAATAGTATATTTGTAAAAGGACACCAAGTGTGTGTGTACCTTCTTACATGAGAGTGTGTCAACATCACATGGAAACTATGAGAAAGACACATTCAAAATATAAAATCATATAAAACTCAATTTTCAAATAATCATAAATGAAACCATGTTTTCTATGAAAAGTAATACATATTAATTTTTAAGCTTTTTTAAAATTTTCATATGTGAGCATTCCTACTCTGACTTCAGCTTTTCTCTAAATGTTAAAAACAATTAATAAAATTTATTTGAATATTTTTGAATGATATTTGAATTTTACTTAATGTGTATATTTCTCAGTACAGCTTGTATTAAAATGTTTTTGGTTTTAACATGGAATAAATTCATAAAAATACCAATTACTAAATTATCATCATTATTTGTAATAACCACATTTTAAACAACCTGTCTACAAAAAAAGCATAAATGGTGATATAGCCACTCTAGGGAATACCATGAAAATCATGGAAAACCATGACATAGATTTGTATTTGTTGACATGGAAGTGGTTCCTATAAATTCACATGATTTCCTTTGGTGAAAATTTTCCTATTATTGTAAATAAAACATGTATTTGCAGGGGCAATGCATTATGCAACTCTAGGAAGTATCTAATTTACTGGTGCTGTTATGTGTGCATTATAGATATTTATACACACAAATACACAGTTAATAGAAAAGTTTAGTATTTTTTAAATGCATGCACTGTATGCTTATATATACATAGAAAAAATTATGAAAGTAAACCCTGCAAGGTATCAACAATGAAAATAGTAAATAGGATAGTGGAAAAGGTAGAAGTGAAATTAATTTTGCCTTTCATTTTGTTTTGCATACCTTTTTGTACTGACTGAATTTTAAAATTGAATTTATATTAATAATATTCTTTTAAAAATGTAACTATAAATGAGATTCTCAATAATGAATTGCACATATATTTTTCTCATGTCCTTTTTCTTCTATCATCAATTTCTTCACTGCTTTCACAAAACACCAGAATCTTCTCAATTAAAATAAAAAGTAAAAAAATAAAAAAAATTAATACAGATGCAAACTAATTAGAACAAATTCTTCTTTTAGTGACTTCACCCTATATCCCAGCCTTGAAATGAGATAGATGATTTCCTTCTCTCCCAGAGATGCTTGATTTACTCAATAATCATCTCCTAATTTTGTGATATTCCACAAAAAGAGTCTTCATGTTCCTTCTAAAATTCCTTCTGGATTCAGGTATTTATCTTGGATTATAGTTAATAACCACTTCTTCACTGGTTTCCTTGCCTCTAATTTCTTACTTTTGCAGTTACTTCTACACATTGTCATAAATTTATCTTCCTAAGCATAGATCAATTCATGTTTCTATGCTTAAAATATTTGTGGATTCTATCATTCACAGAATAAACTTCCAGCTTCTATGCATTAGCTAATACCTTTCCCTTCTGGGTGTCAGATGACTTTTTTTTTTTTTCTTTTGGTACTGGGAGTTGATCCCAGAGCCCCGCGCCTGCATGCTTTGCAAGTGCCGGACCACTGAGCTGCACCGCCAGCCCTTCTTTTTATTTTTACTTTTTGAGACAGGGTCTCGCTAAATTACACAGACTACCTCTGTTCTCAAATTTGCGATCCTGAGCCTCCGCATCCTGAGCCACTTGGATTTCAGGGATGCACCACCGCGCCCAGCGCCCCAGATTACATTTTAGAACCACTTTCAACTTAATTATTAGAATTCTTCCAAATTTCCATAAATATGCTTCTGTGCTAGAGAAGTGCAACCAGAGTGCTCCTTGGAAGCAAGAATGGCTAGACTGTGTCTTACATATTTCAGGTATGTAATCAGGAGAGATCAATCCAGGAGAAAGACATCATGTTTGGGAGAGTGGCAGGTCAAGGGAAAAAAAGGAAAACACTCCACCAAATGGATTGACACAGTGTCTGCAACAATAAATAAGATCCTGTGCCTGGCCCAGAATCCAGAAGTGTTTCGATCTGCTGTACATAGGGTCGCTAATGGGTTGGACTCTGACTTGATGTCACCTAACAATAACAACAACAATCTATGCTTCTAAGCCTTTTTATTGTGTTTACTTCTCATCTTTTCATCTTTCAAGGTCTTCCACAAATACTACTGATTTTAGATATACAAATACTACTGATTTAGATAATCTTTTTAAATCTGACAATGGAATGAAAAGCTTTTATTCTCCAAGCGTTTTGCTTGACCAATAATACAGATCTTATTTCATGTATATGTATATTTACCTTAATTAGCTTTTTTTTTTTTCCCAGTACTTGGGGTTGAACCCAGGGCCTCCTGCTTGCATGCTGTGCATGTGCTGTACCACTGAACTGCAACCTCAGCCCATTTTTTTACTTTTTGAGACAGGGTCTTGCTGAATTATGCAGACTGCCTCTGATCTGGAACTTGGATCCTCCTGCCTCCGCCTCTGAGTTGTTGGGATTACAGGCATGTGCCACAACACCTGGCTAACAGTGCTGCTCTTAAGTTTAAATTCCTAACTTAAATTACTCACAAGCTAAAGTAAATTTTACCATTTTCTAAAATCTAAATTGAATTATCTGTACTTTTAGTTCACTAGGGAACTGATACAGGGATTAATATTATCATTTCTTCACCATTTCAAGATTTGCTTTCATGAAAACAATTGATTGCATATGCTTCTTTATGCAGCTGGGGCACATGGATCCTTGTACCAGTGTCACCTACATTGAGAAGAGAGTATGAGGGATTTATTATGTATATATGTAAAATGCATATTATTTAAGAAAACTCCAACTCCCTGTGATAGTAGATCTAGTCATTCTAAGCATCTTGTGGACCTGTTTGGGGAAATAATGTCAAAGAAGTGACCCAGAAAGTAGATATATAGGTCTCAATATAAGATCACTTTTTTTCCTCGCCTCTTATGTGGAAATATCCCATCCTTACATAAAGATCATACACAGTGCTGTATTTTTAAACATTTCCATCATAGCATTTACTTCACTCTGCTCATCCTTCAAGGGTCACTTTGAAGTTTAACTTTCCTATCTTTTTTCACCATGATTAGGAAGCCTGTAAGTACAGAATGTAAGAGAAAAAGAAATACCTCTGTCTTAGAATTTGATACACTATTTTGACTACCATAACAGCATTTTGATGCAGACTCAATATCTATCTATCTATCTATCTATCTATCTATCTATCTATCTATCTATCTATCTCAAAGAAATTGAAACTTTGGCATCTACTGGAAAACCACAGTTTTCTGACTATATTTAAGACCTATAAAGGAACTTGCTGCCCTTTTTGTTAACTAAATGAGCTATGTATTTCATTTTGAAAAGACATGCCTCTGATACTTTGATAGTGAGATAGTGCCTCAGACATTTCTCCTTACTCTATTATGAAAGTACTATAGTTTTGATTTACAAATTTGCAACAGAGATCATTTAACAATAGAGTAAACTAAAATCTAAAAGGGGGTTGACTTGTTAATAATGAAATATAATAATCTCTAACAAGTTACCTTCAGTTATGGAGAGATCCCTTGCAGGAAGAAAGCTTTCATGTCTATACTTTTTTAATAGTGAACTTTTTGCACATACAATCAGTGAAGTGTGTGCATGGTACTTAGCTTCATATTTGATGTGAAAAGTAAAAGAAAGTCATAGAAAACTAGAGTCAAGTATTGCTATCTTTTTTTTGAAAGCAGCACTGTCAAAAGCTGCTTTCAAAAGTAGAGAGAGAAATAATACAAAAATAAATGATAGCTTTCCAGAAGAATATTTAAAAATATTCATCCCCTCAAATTAGTCATTTGTTGGTCACACATATGAATTTCTTGTCCACAATGCTCTTTTTAAAATGACAATAATTATATTAGTACATTATATACAATGTTAGGAATATGTAAACTGGTATTGTCAAATTGCCTTAAAATTTGTGCATCCATTTTAACACATGTGTATTAAAAATAAAAATGGTAAACAATTCTAAAATTCAGAAATATTGTCTTTCTCTCTACTTCCATTAGAGATATGAATCTCTTGTCTCACATTTGATTACATATGACTATTGGAATATATTTGCATTCTATATAATTACAAAATTTAATCAGGGAAACAAATGAACAAATATTCTCCATCATTTTTTTACATTTTAAAATATTTCTGTTATTTTGTTTTTCCATGCATTCATCTTTGTAGTAAGTTTACCATAATGTGAAACCTCAAAAGATTTACCTGGTCAAAGCATGAAGGTCATTATGTTATGATTGCTAAACAAATGTATTCAAATTCATTTTCATGACTGAATTTTTACTAAGCAAGGTCAGTGTTTACCTTTGCCTTGCTTATATGAAAATTGTTATAGGATTTCTCTGAAAATAACATCATCCAGATTAAAATGTTGAGAATATCCCAAAACACATATAGCTGGTAATGAACAAGGGAGGCAAACGTGCCAGCTAATCTACTTCACTGTTCTCATAAAGGGCAATGGTGGCACTTTAGAGGCAGTACATCTATTCATTGTAATAAAACCATTCCTGAAAGTGACTTTGTCCAGAGTAAATGGCTCTGTGTTATAGCATGATATACTTCAGAGGAAGGTTGTCATAGATCACTAAAGAATGCAACCATCTTACATCTTAATAAAAATTCTCTGTTCATTCAAACTATCTTTTGCCAGAGACAATTTTCCTCTGCCTATCTGAAACTTAGTCTTCTGTTTCAATGGGAAAAAAAAAGTCTAGCCTAACAGCTATCATAGCCAAGAAATAGAAAGAGATACACAAGAAATAAATAAATGGATGTTTCTCTGTTCTCATGAAGAAACAAGTTAAGTGTTTGTATTAAAACAGTAAAGACAAGCTGGCATGTTATAAATGAAAACATTTCTGATGGAAAGTATATTGGATAAAAATGAAAATTATAAAATCAAGTTACATGTGTTCAGTGAATATGACTTGGTCCTTTGGGAAGAAATGTTGTTTTTTAATTTATTAAATTATAATAATTTCAACATATAATTATTTTATGAATGGCATAAACCTCATAAAGCTGGGTTACTCAAATAACAAAAAATTGGCCTTTATTTTTAATACAGTTCTGTTATTTCTTATGTGGATCATAAATAGAAAATAGGCTAGGATTTACCATAAATTCATTAAGAATTGCATTTTATTATCATTTTATAGGAGATCCATGCATTTGTAATATATATATATATATATATATATATATATATATATATATATATATATATATATATATATTTTATATATATATATATATATATATATATATATATATATATATATATACATATATATATGTATTATATATATATATGTATATATATATATGTATATATATATACACATATATATATATAATGAAATTTATAAAGGGAAAAGATCAGAGTAGGGAAACCCTGAAGGAAAGACAAAATAAATATCCCTAGCTGTTCTACTAAATTTTTAGTTATTTTCTTTTTAATGAGTGAAAACCATGAGAGCCTGGGTACTTGCAGTGTTAGTTCATTGTTATCTTGTTCTGTATTGAATGAAAAAAGAACTTTTATTTGATGTCAGAACAATTCTGTGAACATGAAAAGTAAATAAAACTCTGAATTCAGGGGTGAGAAGATTTCAGAAATCTTGGTCTTTGATCAGATCTTTTCACATCCTGTCATCAGTAAGGTGGACAGAATAGAGGCAGGAGTGCAGGTTTTTTTTTTTTTTTCAATCTACTGGTTATGTTTTGCTTTCTGTAAGGAAATTTGTTATACTCTAGTAGTAATAGTGTTTTTTTAGGGGAAAGACAACATAGATGACTATTTTTTAAGTATCTACAGCCTCTTGTCATGTCCAGTTTTCTCATGTACTTTATTTATTTTTTATTTTTTGGTCATTCCTCTTTTATCATATTACAACTATAGTGAGCAATGCACTCTATTCAGACATGGAGATATGGATATAAAAGAACCAATTCATTCTTTTGCAGAGTATCTTAAGTGTACAGGAAACAAATTAATGAGATTATTAGTGTTTTATAATAATCATATGTAAATTATCAGAAGAATACGAAAATATTAGACAAGACAGGAGACAAACTTCAATAAGGAAGAAGAAATACAATAGTAAAATGTTCATGCCGAATCATTGAAAATGTCTCATAATGATAGAAGTGGCTATTGTAGAAAAATCATAATTTTTTTTCTGTACTTCAGCATTATACATAAGGACATGAAACAAAATCAATGTTAAATTTCCAAAACAGTCCGCTGGCTATCCATGCAATTTGTCTTTGACCGTGTGTCACAGACTTGGGTATCTTCTTATGCATAAGTATGCTCAATTTCTTTAAAGTTTCATCATATTTAATATCATTTCACCCTAGAAAACTTTGCTGAGAAACCAGACGTATTGTTTTCCACAGATGTGCCCTGAGGAATGTGTGGGTGTGCTCCGCCTTCCTCTTCCATCTCCCCAGGCACCTGATTGCATTCCACTCATTCTCATTGTCAGATCTGCTTCATGAGCACTAGACTGTGTCATTAGATATGACTCATCAGTTGTGGCATAATCATATTAATTCCAGCCCAATGTCTTCTGTCCTCATTTAAATACAAATTTTTCTTTATTGCCAAGCTATCAAATATGTTTTATTCACTGAGTCTTATAATAAAAGGTGAAACAGAGTAGTCAACATTCAGTAGGAAGATTTTTTAAAAAGGGTCGTAGGCTGTAACATTCAAATTATTGCATGGGTTTTTCTAAGCCAGGTCCATATTTTTGAGAAACTAATAGCTATGACATTATAAATGTGTATCTGTTCATCATAGTTAATAATCCGAATAAGTTCTTATGAAAAAATTGGGGCATTGTTAAACATATAGAGTTGTTATTGTCTTTAAACCAATTTCTTATCCATTATTAATCAATCCAGAAAACAAAGGTCCTGATAATTCTTTTATTATTGGCTGAATATAACTTTCTGAAAGGAAAAGAAATTCTAGCTTTTGAATCCAAAGTCCTGTGTATTCAATATTGCATAAATGGAATACCTTCATTTTTATTGAAATAAAATGAAAGGTAGAAAATGGATCGTGTTTTTTTTATAATCTTTTGTTAGTTTTATTCATTTAAACATCACCTCTGGGTTTATCATATTTTCTGTTCATTTTTAATTATTTTTACTTTATAATCCCATTTCCCCTGTTGCCATTTTATTGCTAACTTCCAGTTGCTCAGGGATCTGTGGTATCTACCTAAATAATACAGCTGTGCCTAATTATGTCAGTTACCATTCAAACTTGCACAAGTGGCAAAATACCAGAGCAAACTGACCCAAATTCCTTCAAATAATTTTGACTATATATCACAATTTTAAAATCCTCACTTATGTAGCTTATAATTAATCAAGTGATTCAAGTTCACCTATAGCCACTTTTTAAAAAAAGAAGTAAAATTGAATTGTAAAATTGTTGGTTACATTTCTATATTAATATTTCTCAATATCTTTACTCATAATTCTGATATCTTAGACATATTTCAAGTAGTTTTATCTATGAAAGTAGAAAAATCAGGAAGTTGAAATTGGTGGAAATTACAGAGCAAAGATCCAATTTAGGAAGATGAACCAACCTGTCTTTGAAATGGCATTCAGTACAACTTCATTTTTGTGTTCCATGATTCTTTAAAAATGTATTCAGAAAAGGTGTCTTAATGTACTGAAAAGGTTAGTAGTTTCCATTACTTTTATGGTCATTGGTATTTAATAGATGGTAATTTTATATTGCAAAGTAAAATGTCATTTCAGAAATTAGAATATTAATTTCTAGGCTTTAATTAATGTATATTTCAAGGAAGTTTGCCTTTCACTTTTCTCATCCGTAAATTTTGAGAAATTCAAAATTCTTTTATTTTCTATTCTTTTTTTCCCTAGCTTGTCTCTTACCTCATTTACATCTTCTCTATTAGGCAGCTCCTTTTGCTGACCACTCCAAACATTGAAATTGGAAATAAGAGCAATGAATTTTCTTTCTTGACTGACAATGAGGGACACATTTACTCTCCAACTGTTGCTTTTTACTAATCCCTTATTTTCTCCAAATAGTTGAATCTCCCCCATACGTTCCTAAACAATAAAAGACTCTGAGTTCCTTTCTACCATACTTTAAATGGATCCTATCTAATCAAAGCTGAAAAATAATCTGTTCTTGTTCCTAATATTCAGAAAATTAAACCCAGGGATAGCTACTTACTTTTTAGAGTACCTTTTTATTTGAAATAATAATAATAAATGCAAATTAAAAACAGACCAGAACCCAAAGTTTTCCTTTTTTCTACAGTTTCTCCCCTAACTTGTATTGATTTTTTAAAAAAAATTATTAAATACCACACTCCCCCAGATAAAGATATACTCACAAAACAAACATATGCTTGGGAAATGACCATAAATCTTCTTATGTTTGAATATTGATATGGATATAGTTTGAGTATGTCCTTCAATGGTCATGTGCTGGAAGCTTGGTCCCCAGTGTGATGGTGTTGATGTGGTCAAATCTTGGAAATAGAAAATGGCTAGGTCACTTCTCAGAATGGAGTAATATAGCTCTCACAGATGTTTTTTTTTTTTTTTAACAAGACTGCTCTCTCAATCTCTCTTGTTTCCTGTCTTTCCATGTGACTTTTCCCTCTCAAAATAATGCTCTCATCAGATTGTGATACAGCCAAAAGGTCTCATGAGAATCAAGTAGATACTGGTGTCATGCTTATGAGTCTCCAGAACCCCGTAAGCTAAATGAATTTATTTTCCTTATCTATTAACAAACTTAAGATAATTTGTTGGAGGAATAGAAAATGGACTAATATGAACTCAGACCCCCCACTGGGGCCAAAGATCTCTGGTGTAAGAAGGAGAACAAGATGGCCAAAGATGGGATTTTGTACAAGTTGAGGTTCCAAGACCTTGGCTCATGTTACCGTATCCCATTAGACTTCAGTTATTGTTGTTGGTAGGTGCTCTAGAGTCAGTGTCCAACTCATAGTGACCCCATGTACAACAGACGAAGAAACACTGTTGTCAGTGTTTCTCTGCTATTCAAAGTGTTTTCAATGGTGGATTTTTGGGAGTGGGTTGCCGGGTCCTTCTACTAAGACTTCACTTATAAAATACAAATTCAAAGAAAAATTATTAAGCATTTCAAGACAGCAACACCAAACTCTTGAACCCCAAGCATGGAACTTTCTACTGATTTCAGAGTTTTGTACAACTATACTATTTACAAGCCAATCGAGTTTTCTCCAGTGAGATCCAATTCCAATACACCAGCAGCTTTTCTTTCCTCTTCCCATCAAAACACTCATCAGCTTTTATTCTTTGCTCTTATGCTTCCTAAAAAGAATTATATATCAGATTCATGTGCTATGCTAAACTCTGGGAATCTATATTATACTTTTTAAATAATCCATCCTCACTAGGATGGAGAGACATGACCACCCTCAATGTCAATGAGAAAATCCTAGGGTGCTTTTTCTTATATAAATCCTTGCTTGCTTTGACTTTAAAAACCATATGTGGTGTCTTGTGCCACGCCATCTGAGGTGAACAAAAAAATACACATTTTAGTGTCCTTCCCTGTATTATATAAAAGAGGAATCTGTCTGTGACTGGGAGAAATAATATAGTGTCCACTATTCCCTGAATGTCCTCATTGTCAAAAGAAATGTTGGGTCAATTTAGAGGTTCTTACTGGCGTATGGGTCACCCTCATTCTGTTCTACACCACATTTATCTTATTTGTCAACTGCTAAGTCTGTCAATCAAGAGTGTCCACAGGTCCACCACCAGATTCATGGATATGAATCCACGGAGATTGCACTTGTCCAAAGGCACAGACACCCAAAGAGCATCCCGGAAATACCTTACTCTTTATGAGGCATGTTTGATCTGTCATATTGAAGTGTTAGTGAGACCCCCTCTGATCCTTCAAAGTTCCCTTTCAGATCATCTAATTCTTCAAATAAGTGCTTTATCCTATCACAATGATTGTAGATTATGTTTCTCTGTATGACTTGTCTAATATAATGTTTGATACGTGTATTTTCAGTTAGTCAATATTTTACCAATTAAATATAAAATGTACATTTAATGTATATTGATATGTATCTTATGGTCCTGGTAAAATTTTCAGTTTTATCATGTTTCTTGCTATAGTCATTGTATCAAGGATAAGCCAAAGTATTATTCCTCTGGTTATCAATGTGAAAAAGAGTAAAGAAGAATTCTAGAAATATTAAATACTCATATTGTACAAACTACACATCAGACTTCTTACAAACAGTTGCTTGGCATTACAATCAGTAACTTAATCTGAATTTTCTTTAATTTGTTACATTTGTTTTCTCTACCTTTAATTCCAGAAGTGTCACTGCTTCCTATTTATCATCAGCCTTGCTTATCTTATCTCTTACAATATAATACCTACAGGGAATATATGAGGATTTAATATTTCTAGAGTTCTTCTTCACTATATGCAACTCAGTCCTATGGAAAGTAGTCCAGCTCTGGTCTTTGGGGAACTGCTGTGTGTGACAAAACGTTCTTGTGCTTTGCCCCCTCTTCTTGGAGTAAATTTATTGGTGTTCTGCCTTATTTATTTATTTTTCCCTTGAAAGTGGTTGTAGAGAAATGATATAATTACCTACTTAAAATTTTAGTAGAAGTTAGCCTTGGTGCTTTCAGCTCTAGCTGGTTTTTAAGTAATGATTCAGTTTCTTTACTGAAAGCCTATTCAAATTCTCTTTGTACAGGTTTTGGTAGATTGAGCCATTCAAAGATTGGCCCATTTTATCTAGATCATCATATACATGGGCATAGAGTTATTTATAATATTTCTTTACTATCCTTTTAATACAATCCACACCCACTGAAGGAGCAGACAAGAAATCAAAATATATATTGCATTGGGAAAAGCTATTGTAAAAGATATCTTTAAAGTGTTGAAAAGTAAAGATGCCACATTGAAGTGAAGGTTCATCTGAAGCATGTCATGGTATTTTCAGTTGTATCATATGGATGTGAAAGCTGGACATTGGACAAAAGAGACAGGGAAGAATTGATGCTTTTGAATTATGGTCCTGCAGATGAATATTGAATATACCATGGGCTGCCAAAATAACCCACTGATCTGTACAAGTTGAAATGCAACCAGAGAGCTCCTTGGAAGCAAGGATGGTTAGACTGCATCATATGTATTTTGGACATGTCAGGAGGGACCAATTCCTGGAGAAGGACATCATATTTGGGAGAGTGGCAGGTCAATAAAACAAGGGAAGACTCTCAACTAGACGGATTGGCACAGTGTCTGGAACGATGGGCTTAAGCATAAAAAAAAGACCATGTGTCTGACACAGTGTCAGGTAGTGCTTCATTCTGTTGTACATGGGGTCTCTATGAGTCAGAGCAGACTCTGGCACCTAACAGCGACAATCCTTTCAATATTCTCCAAAATCAGTAGTAGCATTATCTTTTTCAGTTCTGATTGTAATAATTTGTGTCTTCTGTCTTTTCTTCTTTAACTTCTTAAAATTTTATCAATTATATTGATTTTTCAAGGAACAAGGTTTTTGTTCCACTGATTTCTAAAAATTTATTTTTGTGTTTCTATTTCATTTTCTTCTGCTCAAATTAGGTTTTACAAATGCATAAAACATTATAAAAAGAATGAATTATATTGAAATAGTTATTTTAAATTTTAATTTACAAAAACATATGTCTTGATGTGTTTACATGACAACATATTTGAATTATAATCCAGCTACTGAGTATGTTGCCTGCAGCCATACCACTGTGGCATCTGATCCCATTAGATCTGGGAAACTAAGCAGGGTGGGACTTGGTTAGCACTTGGATAGGAGACCACCTGGGAATACCAGGTACTGTAAGCTTGTGAAAAGGACCTGGCAACCTCTCCCCCTCCCCCCCCCCAAAAAAAAAAACAGTCAGCCACTGAAAACTCTATGAAGAGCAGAGAAGCACTAACAATAGTGTTTTACCTGTTGTATATACAGTCCCTATGAGTCGGATACTGACCTGATGGCACTTAACAACAAAAAATGTGAAAGTTTATTGGTTAAATAGAGGTTAGCCTTAAAAAAGCTTTTATTTAATTGAAGAAATCAAATAATTAGTCTATGAGTTGATATTTGAAAAGGCCCTATGGATATCTTGGTGAGTATCTAATTGATTTATTTTTTTGCTTGTTTATCCATGTTGAACATCTTGATTTGTAAAGATTTACTCTTGCAAATATTGTCAGAGTTTCCAAAATTAAAACAAAATGAAAATAGGCTTATGAGTCGGACATGACTCTACTTCACCTAACAACACAACATAAAAATTTTGCATTTTACAAATGTGATAGTTAATTTTCATTACTAACGTGCTTAGATTTAGAAGCACGTAAGAGATAGGTCAAAGGCTGGTGTTTATTTAGCTCAGTAGGTAGAGTGCTGCTCTAGCCCTAGGTGTGATCCCCAGCACCACAAAAACAAGAGAAGTACCTGTCAGTCCACTCCTGAAACAATGCCAAGACAATCAGCATCTAAAACCCTATGAATAGCAGAGAAGCACTAACAGTAGTCCCAGGTATGACACAGTGTAGAGGAGTGTTTCATTCTGCTCTACATAGGGTGGCTATGAGTCAGACCTGACTTGAAGGCACCAAACAACAACAATAGATTGAAGAGGCACACCTCTGTGTTTATCAGTGTGGTTGTTTGCAGAGAAGACTAACTGAGAGGGAAAGATACCCCCTTAATTTGAGTGGCACAATCCCCATGCACTGGGGGCCTGGATGGAATAAAGGAAGAAAAGGAGTAAGCCAGCTGAGCATCTGTGTTCTCCTTTTCTCTGTATCCTGTTCCACCATGACTTGAATTGTTTTGCTCTGCCATGCCATCCCCACCATGATGGACTGAACCCCCCTGAAACCAGGAGCCAAATTAGACTCTCCCTCTCTCAAATTGTTTCTGTCAGGCAGTTAGTCACAGTAATGAAAGAAGTAAGTAAAAATTAATATTATCCAAGTAAGTTCTAGAGTAATATTTTATTTAAAGATCAAAAATGCTAATACTTCATATTTTACACCCAGAAAGAACACTCTCCAACCTCAGTGTGCTCGGGGCTTTCCACGAGGATATAGAAATATGTAAAGAATGATTTTCTTACTATGGCAACTATAAAAGCATGGATTATCTACAATGTCATAACTTGTTCTCAGCCATCAGAAAGATGAGTTCACAAGGCAACCAAGTAAACTAATTCCAAAGAAGAACAATCCTAAAATAAGGTAAAATAAACAACTTCTCTCCTCTTTTGCTGTTTACAGGATGAAGAAATAGTCCCCTCACATAGATAAGAAGAATCTAAAATTTTAACAAAATTTTAAAGATCAAATCTGCACAAATGAGTGTGTTTAGAATACTGGGAAGCCATTGTAGCCATAATAAATATCAATATAATCATATACAGTAGCTAGGTACAGTGGCACGTGCCTGTAATTCCAGCACCTAAGGAAGCGGAGGTAAGAGGATCACAAGTTTGAGGCCATAGGCAGCGTTCATAATTTAGTGAGAACTTGTTTCAAAACCACAAAGGCTGGGAGTACTTACTGTTGCAAGTTGTTGAGCACTTGCAACAAAAAGCAAGTGCTCCCCAGCACAAAAAAATGAAAACAAAACAAAACAAAAACAAAACTTATACACTGTATATAAAGCATGAGTTTGACTACAAACTGACGAAAAAGATACTGACAATAGAAACTCAGATCCAAATATTAGTGGCATTGGACTCAAACTTCATATACCTGTGATCCATAAAGAAATGTGTAGATATGTTTTACAAAAGTAAAAACAAAAATTAAGAAAATGAAAGGTAGGTATAATAGCAATTTAGATACTGTAACATATATGTTTAGATTTATCCAGAGTTAACTTTGAGCTAAAACTATAAAAAGAAACAAGAGACGTAATGAGCAAAAACCACTGTTTAAATTTTAAAGATTTAAAAATTTCCAAAACTGACAAAAAAATTTAAGTCAAATGTTCAAGGAAGTTCTACAGTAAAGTTGGATAAATATAGAGACAACCAACCGCATAGCTATTATCATAAATCAATGGAAACTAATGGCAGAATGAATATCTTGAATATTGTTTTGGAGCAAGGCGCTGTAGGACATGCCTGTAATTCCATCTACTAGGGAGAGTAAGGCAAGAGGATTTCCAGTTCAAGGTCTGAAACAACCTTTGCAACCAAGTAAGACTCTGTCCCAAAGTAAAAAAAAAATAAAAGGGACAGGTGGTGTGGCTCAGTGTTAGAACACTTGCCTATCGTATATGAAGCCCTAGGTTCAATTCCCAAGTACTGTTATTAAAAAAATAAAGTTCTAGAAAAAGGTATATTTCTTGTAGAGGAATGATACTATGCCTTAAAGATGACTTCTCTATTAAAGCCAACTGCTAATTAGAATTTTATTCATAATAAAAATATCTTTTGCAACAGGTGAGGTAGCATATAATTGTAATCCCAGCACTCAGAGACTAAGGCAGAAAGATCATGAGTTTAAGGCCTACATGAGCTCCATGAGTTCCAATCCAGCTTGGGCTCTGAGATACTGTCTCAAAAAATCCAAAATAGATAAAAATCCTAAGTAGCT